>OZ001669.1:1382500-1690354 GCA_963924145.1 Pyrausta purpuralis | reverse complement strand
TGAAATCTTAACCAAATTTGAATAAAAATAGGTTTAAATTACTTTCTTATTTTTATTTCCACTTTAAGTACCTACGAGTGAATAACAAATAATAATAATAATAATAAATTTATTTATTTTCTCTTCACAAAAATAGGACATAAAATGACAATCATAAGGAATCACAATTGGTGCTACAAAGTATCCTGTCATTTGTGAGAGACTGGTGCCTGAAATAGGTTTCGGAGAAACCTGTTCAGGTTAGTTGTTAACACAGGTCACCAGGCCCACCCACATTGATTACAATATTGATTGGTAGCAAGTCATATCGTACATACAAAGTGAACGTGCGCGCGCGCGCGCGCGCGCGCGCGCGTGTGTGTGTGTGTGTGTGTGTGTGTGTGTGTGTGTGTGTGTGTTGTGTGTTGAAGTTACTATGTGAGTCATGATGGGTGCAACCTTTCGTCGACAGAAGTGAAATAAGGAAAAGCAAGGGAAATTAAGTGTCAAGAGATCTTAAGCCAAGACAGAAACTAAATGGTAAAAATTTATTACATAGTACGTCTTTAATAATACGTTTATAAATAATTTATCACATCCATTAATAACTTCATTAAAGCAGGTTTTATTACAATTTATATCATATAAAATTTAATTAACGAAAAAAAAACTCTAAATTAGAACTAACACGGTATCGTTATCGATAGGGCATTTGGATATATTCAGATCCTCTCACTAATTTTAAAAGGGAAGATGATCATGAAATATCTGATCACAACAGTATAAAATATTGGACACCAATCACATACATTGCTCTGATCCCAAAGTAAGTACCTAATGCACTTGTGTTATGGAAATCAGACACAACGGTGGTACCACAACACTCAGACTCAAGAAATTATGGAAAATTTTGATTTCCATATTGATCCGACCAGGAATCGAACCCGGGACCTCAGAGAGGCGACGCCTTGAAACCAGCGTGCTTAGCCAATTTTTTGGTATCGTGCTACTTCAAATATTTTGAAGTATTACGATACCAAACTACCAATCGATTCGACATAAGGAAATTAGTCAGATCCCCCATCAACATAAAAAGATAATCTTTAACCCAGTTATTACTACTGATCTTAAAAAAGAACACCTGAGTTATAAGAAAGGACATGTAGTTTTATCAAGTAGCTTACAAGTTATTACTTTAATTTTTTTTCAAATCCAAATTAGTAAAAACTGTACTTTTCTGTGTACCTGAAACTCATATTAACATATTTATAATTACATTTAAATTTAAAAAATATATTTATATAAAATAATATTATAATTTTATATAAATAATTAACAAACAAATTTTGATTCAATTTTGTACATAGGACCTTATGTTTTAAAGCATAATATTTCCATAATAACTGGGTTAAAAGGCTGAACAAATTTTCATGAAAAATATCAAAAAATATTCGGGATAACGTTACTAAAGACACCAAAAAAAACACAAATCAGTTCATCCAGTTCATTAGGCGCTACAATACCACAGACAGACAAGTTAAGCATATAACATCCCTCCCTTTTTGCTTTAAGGCTAAAAAAAACAACTACACAGTATAGGGATTTACCATTTTAATGCGGACGAAGTCGCTAACAACCACTAGTAGCAAAAAGCTCTAGTATTAACTTACAAATATATTTGAAACCCAAATTAGTTACCGGACAAGATTTATTATACGAGTACGTTTAATTACCAGATTCCAACTTATCAGCATTCCTTTTGCATATCTTCGGGTAAGGAGAGAAACTTTTGGGTCTGCTTAAGAGTTTGAAGATGCTGTTAACGGACGCTACGTAACGATATAAGCATAGATAGAAAGAACAATTTAAAAAAAAAAATAGTCTGTAACATCCCACTGCTGGGCAAAAACCTACCTCAAGTATAAGGTAGTTAGAGCCATACAGCCTTATTCATAATAATTTAAACAGTATATTAAACCTATTTAAGCTATTACACTGTTTTGTCACTTTCTGTCAAATGATGACAGCGTCAAGAAAGAACGAGGCAAAACAGTGTAATGGGTTATTAGACTGTTTTTTATTATTATGAATAATGGGGACAATCTATCACACAGGCTCAGTGCGGGTTGCGGGAGGGGTTGTTTTTGTAATGGCCACCCATAAGATCCCTTACTAGGCTTAACGACTAATATTAATTTAATGTACCTGCCTAAGCACGGAGATGCTCGTGATAAACGTCACTTATTTAGTCGGAATGGTCACCCATCCAAACACGATCCGTAGGTAGCTTAACTTCGGTATCACTACCACAGCGCTTCGAACGAAATGTTTATGATAAAAAAATAGACGTAAAACGCTGCGTAGGACGTCCACTGACAAGATGTACTGACAATTTTGTGAAGGTTACATGATCACAATGGGTGCAGACCACTTGCAACCGGACGCTGCTGTAGCAAAGTTTGGGGAGGTAAGGACCTTGTAAAGGTCCACACAAAGGTGTGTGGACGTCCTTTGGCTGATAATAATGATGACTGAGTCACCTGAAACCCTTTCGAGCTTATTATAATATATGTATTTAACTTTAAATGCTTCTATGTTTATATCGTTTAACAAGTATCCTTCAATAATGATTTGGGGAGGATAAGGTATAATTAACACTTCATTATTACTTTTCGTTTGTTTGCTATAATATGGGTCGATACGAGAGTAACAAAGTGACAATCAATGCATATTAACAAGGTTTCCAGATATTTTGAATATCACTTCTTATCGTATTTACTAACAACCCGTGTTGGGCACTGATAGCTCTATCAACCTTTTATACTGGTTTATGTTTTTATACTTTGTTAGGTCATGTATTTTTTCATAGATGATTTTATTTTATTTAGTTTTTAGAGTTTATGATTGTCAAGAGAAAGAGAAAGTAAAAGATTTTATATAAAAGTTCAGACTTTTCCTTTCAGGAAATCAATAACCCGAGAGAATAATAAAAAAGAATAAAATAAATGCATTGTCCTAAATAAACGACGCAAGGTTTGGGTGCGTGTTGTATTTTGAATATTTGCAGAATTTAATTTTACCATTAATTGTAAGTACAGCTTTAGAAGTTACAGATAGACTAACAAAAAACCGGCCTAGTGTGAGTTGGATTCGCGCACTGAGGGTTCCGTGCCAACTTCAACTAAATTAGAGCTCCACTTAGCAAAACAACCACAATATTTTGTTAATAGCAAAAATAAAATTTGTTTTTCAAAGTTTTTGTATGAAAGACAAAGCTATATTTGCGGTTGTTAAAAATGTGCTATATCTCAAAAACCACTAGTTTGTTCTCGTTCAAACCAATTTTCGTTGAAAATATTAGCTATATTATTTAAAGCACTACATTGTGCATGTTTTTGAAAATTGACACTTGCTTCGTTCAAAAGTTAGAGAAGGGGGGAGGGGGGGGGGACTATTTCACTACTTTGGAAGCGACTATATCCCACATGTTAGATGTTAGATTTGAAAAAAATGGTTCTAGGACCTCGATGACATTTTAAAAGACCTATCCAAAGACCACATGCATAGGTTAGAGGTTTTTTTTGTTTTAGTTCAATGTATGGGAGCCTCCCTTACATGTCATTTTATTTTATCTATACTAATATTATAAAGCTGAAGAGTTTGTTTGTTTGTTTGTTTGTTTGTTTGTTTGTTTGTTTGTTTGAACGCGCTAATCTCAAAAACTACTGGCCCGATTTGAAAAAATATTTTTACTTTGGATAGTCCATTTATCGAGGAAGGCTTTAGGCTATATAACATAAAGATACGACTCATAAGACCACAGCAGAAATGAAAAATGTTGCGAAAACGGGAGAAAGATATTCCTTTTGAGAGCTTCCGCTGCATACGCTGCGGAAACCGCTTAAGTTACACAAAAACCATGTATAACAGGATTGTTCAGCATTAAGAGTTCTATAATAAAGTCCGCGACAGCATATATCTATCTTTTATGGTTGACTTACTACAACCTTTTTTATGTTAATAAATTTGTAAAAAAAATATGCATTATTTTTAGAGGTGTATTATACACACAGGTATTTATTTTTATCAAAATAAATAAATTCATCATCACGAGCATTTCATTTAGAACTAAGTTGCCCTTTATATCATTTGATTTCAATAAATATCTTAGGAGCTATCACAGTTTTAACATAACTCCGCACCAAAATAATGTTCGCAGCTTAAGTACAACGTGCGCTTGCGCTAATAGGTATATTATAAAGCTGAAGAGTTTGTTTGTTTGAACGCGCTTATCTCAGGAACTGCTACACCGATTTGAAAAAATATTTTTGTGTTAGATAGCTTATTTATCGAGAAAGGCTTTAGGATATAAAACATGACGCTGCGACGGGAGGGGAGGGAGCAAACTCAAAACGCGCGGACGAAGTCGCGGGGGACCGCTAGTTATTTGATAAGAATCGTAAAGCGGTTATCAAGTTACACCTACCTACCAAGTTTTATCTATGTATTGCGTTTAGGTTCAAATTAAGTGGCTGTGGACGGACGGACAGACAGACAGACAGACAGACAGACAGACAGAAAGACAGACAGACATGATGAAACTATAAGGGTTCCGTTTTGCCATTCGGCTACGGAACCCTAAAAAGTGATCGCGTAGCCATCGGAAATTGACCAATAGTGGTATCGATTCAACCATTTCTCAGGGGTGTAGTGACAGCGCTTAGATAAAAGCTACCGACTTGATTGAAAGCTATATCTAGGACATGATGGCAAAATAAATTGTGTGCACATTTTTCTTCCTTTTGCACTTTACTGCATGTTTTCTTGCAACAAGTTAATATTAACCCAGTGTTATACTACTGTCGTTTAAAAAGGAAACCTGAGTTGTAAGAAAGGATAAAGTGTTATTAAGGAGTTTACTATTTACCAGTTAACATAATTTTCAAATCCAAATTAGTAAAAAATATATACTTCTATATATCTAATTCATTTTAATTTAGATAAAGTAATAACTATTTTTAACAAACACGTTTTGTTTCTGAGGCATAATTTTTCCGTACAATATGGGTTAAAACCGGCCATGTGCGAGTCGGACTCGCTCACGAAAGGTTCCGTTCCTACTATGCATGTAAGCACTTTTATAAAACCACCTGTAAAACATGATAAAGATTTCCTTAGGATGTCTTTAAGATGGACGGACGACTTTGTAAAGATCGCAGGATCACACTGGGTGCAGACCGCGCCGTGAGCAGTTGCTTTGGGTAATTGTGGGGAGACCTATGTTTAGCATTGGATGTCCTTTAGCTGTTAATGATAATGATAAAAGAAAGAAAGAAACACGTATTTTTTTACGTAAACACGTGTACAGTTGCTTAGTATTTACAAACACAGTAGCAATAGATGTTAATTTTATTGATTACATTTAGTTAGTATCAACATGTTTTACCGAAACTCGGCATGTAAATATGTAATGTCAATGTTTTAATCTTTAATTAGAGCAAATAATAATTACAACAACTAAGTCAGTAATAAAAAGTAACACTATGATCAATTCAAATTGTCAAAATTTATCTTCAAGAAAGACAATTATTTGTAACACTTATCAACTCGGAATCTTTTAAATTTAGATTTGAATTGTTCAGAAGATAATATTTTATGTTCATTAGGTATTTTATTAAAAATTTCAGGTGCCATACTTACGACGCTGTTTTGACGATGATGATTTTACAATCAATGACTCAATAAATACTGAATATCAGTAAAATAAAACCTTCTATACACTTACCAAAACCTCCATCATTTAAATCTAGTCCATGACAAATTGATAATTGTCACTCTCACAATAAAACCTGCCCCGGCTGTCACTTTGACACGGGTTTGACATCATTATGTCAACCTTGCAAGCTTTCACGGAATAGTAAAGACTGATTGATGATGGCAACTATTCATGGTGGTACACGTCTAGGCTTTGTCAGTAGGTATGTTTTTAATATAGGTATGTTTCTTATGAGCTACAATATTTTTGGAGATATAATAAAAAAGCGGGTAAGTGCGAGTCGGATTCGCGCACTGAGGGATCTGTGCCACTTTTTATTGAATTAGGGAATTCACTTACTTCTACTTGGCCAAAATATCAAAATGTTTTGTTGACAGCAAATATAACTTTGTTTTTTATAGTGTTGGTATGACAATCAAAGTTATATTTGCGGTTTTTGAAAATTGCTATATCTCAAAAACTACTAGTTCGATTTAAAAAAAATTACACTCGCTTGTGTGTGTGAGTGTAAAAATTACATGAAGCCCCCCCCCCCCCCCCCCCTTTACCAGTTTGGAAGCGTATATCTATCAAACGTTAGAGCTTAAACGAAAATGGATTTAGGAACCTGTATGTCATTTTAAAAGACCAATCCGTAGACACCTCACACGCATAGTAAGAAATTTTTTTTTTCAGTTTTAGCACAGAAGTCTTGGTGTTAACCAGCTGCCGCTAGAAAAACGCTGAGATACTGCGCTGACTCGCTCACTCAGGGTTCCGTGCCAACTTTAACTGATTTTCAGATCCACTTACTTTCGATTAGTCAAAATACCACAATATTTTGTTGATAGCAAATATATCTTTGTTTTTCATAGTATTTGTATAAATAACAAAGTTATGGTTATGCGGTTATGGTTTTAAAAACGTCGATGTCATTTTAAAAGACCTTTTCATACACACCCTACACGCATAGGTTTGACACAATATTAGGTTTTAATTTCATGTATGAGAACACTCCCTTAGAAATCTTTATTTTTTACTTTTTGTATAAGAATCGTAAAGTGGTTGACAGGATATTATATCTACCTACTAAATTTCAACTGTGTAATACTAATTGTTTCAGAATAAAGTGTCTGTGACATACGGACGGACATACAGATAGACAGACTTGACGAAACTATAAGGGTTCCGTTTTTTGCCTCTCGGCTACAGAACTCTTAAAAAAACGGCCAAGTGCGAGACGGACTCGCGCACTGAAGGTTCCGTGCCAATTTTAACTGAATTAGGGAATCCACTTACTTTTACTTGGTAAAATATCACAATATTTTGTTTACAGCAAGTGTTACATTGTTTTTGGTTTAGATTTTTTAACACTCACAGTGTCATATTTTATAATCATAAAGATGAAAAAAGAAACCAAAAATTTTGCGCACGGGCGGGATTTGAAGCAGCAACCAGCAACAGCACGGTAGCTCAATTGGTAAGAGCTTTTGGCCCGGTCAGCTAAGAGGTTGCTAGTTCAAGTCCCGCCCGTGCGCAAATTTTTGGTTTCTTTTTTCATCTTGATGATTACTTTGTTTTTCATAGTGTTTGTATGAAGTAAAAAATTATGTTTGCGGTTGTGAAAAATGTGCTATATCTCTTTTTGTTGAAAGTATTTGATAAGATCTTCATTATTATTTTTTTCAAAATTTACACTTGCTTAGTTTAGAAGTTAGATGGGGGGACGCCCATTTTAACACTTTGGTAGCGTCTAGCTATGAAATGTTAGACTTTAAAAGAAAATGGTTTTAGAAACCTCGATGTCATTTTAAAAGACCTATCTATAGACACCGTGCCGTTAGGTAGATATAGCAAATGCTCCTTTTCCCACTTTACAGAGCAGTTGTAGTGTGGTACCACCTTTGTGTCTGATTTTACATAAAATAAGTGCAATAGCTACTTACTTTGGGATCAGAGCAATGTAAGTGATTAGTGTCTAATATATGGGCATTTCTACAGAAGCGACTAATTGACCGACTGGAGCAAAAAACCTACCTTTAAAATTGAATAACGTGTCTGAAAAAAATCACACGATTTATACAACTCTTGGCCTGATGGAGAGCATATCAAGGAGACCACCAGGTTGTACATACGGTCTAAAAAAAATCGGAAAGTTCAAAAACGGGCAGAATTTGGCCTAAAATGGAGTGTCCGGTTTCCAGAATTTACTCGTTTTCGTTTCATAACTTTTAAAATAATAAGTTGCTGATTATTATTCGTACATTCCTATAACAAAGAATAAATAATGAAGCCATATACGTGCTTACATATATCGTGAATCCTTTCATTTGAATACAGTGACACATTTAAATTTTGTCCGAGGCTTGGGCCTCAATTCGGTGAAATTTACTTTTATGTACCTGTAGCACTAACTATGCATAATAGGAACGCGCACTACTTGTTCCCGTCATCTGACAGTTGCGCCCGAGCGGACGAACAGTGTAAACGGGAGATCTGTAGCACTCAGGAGCAATTTTCAATGGTACGAAATCGTTCGGTGTTTTTGGTACAGGGTAATTTCTCAAATCGGTGTGCCACCTCGATTATGTATCTAAAGTATTTTATGAGATTTGTGCTAAAACTATTGAGTGTTTAACAGCTTTCTATCGTTAGGTTTAGTAGAAATTACTGTGACTCATAACATTTTTGGGTAATTTGATGTATTGTGTTATTTTCTCAATTCCATGGATCTCAATTCCGTGGAAAATGGTGCACCGAATTGAGAAAACTTACACCGAATTGAGGTTTTACTTTTATATTATTAATTTAGCTAATTGTTGTTGTTGATTATTGTTGTTTATCGAGAAAATCAACAGCACATTCATTGCTATACATACATGGGCCTTGATCCATCTTTACAGATGATTCAATCAGCGTCTATTATAATGTCTTTCATGACTGTAGAGCCCTATACGCGAACGACAAATACGGACACACACTCGGCATTTAAACTACTTGTTGCCCGGGATCGCAGCAACACTTCCTGATCTATGCCGTCTCAATCGCTTGTCGGCGAGCAAGTAATTTCCTCCATACATCGCAGTCATTGGCAAAGCTTTCCCACTTATCACAATCGATCTTAAACGTGATCATGTCTCGCTTTGCACAATCCTTAAATCTTAACAAAGGTCTTCCTACATTTCGCTTCGCAAATGCAACTTGTCTTAAAAGGATTTGCCTAGGTAGCCGAGAAGCCTCCATGCGGTGCACGTGTCCAAGCCATCTCAACCGCCTTTGCTTTAGTAACGCATTGCTATAACTCACGTCTTAATACATTGGGTATGGCCAATTACAGATCTTCCTATAAATTATCAGTAAGTTAGTACAAAAATACTAACAAGTGTCTTAAAATTGACAAATTAACAATTCAACAATATTATATTACGAACGTACCTAACATATTCAATTTCCTATTTTATGAGATTAATTGTATTTAAATATTAAATTATTATAAAATATTTTATGTGATTAATTGAATTTAAATATTAAATGTAACAAAATATTATGAAGACATAATTTACTAACAAACATGCTGCACCAAGTAGCTAGTTATGGAACCCCCTCACCCTTCTGTCTTAGATTACGCTTGCCTCAGCATATTTAAGGGCAAGCTCATGTATTTTATTATCGACTTTCAGCCTCAACGGCCCGTGCCTGTATTTAGAATTAGTAAGCCAGTAATAAATCATCTTCGAATCGGTGCAGACATAACTCGCATTTTAATTTTAATTAATTTAGTTAGTTTTTAAAAACTCCCCACCCGGCTCCCGATACGTACCTAACTGGCGCAGCCGGATCGGTTTTTTCAAGGAGTTTCCGCGTTTTCCCTGTGTGTCTAAATTCACAATTAAGGGAGATTAAAACAGCTGCCTTAAGTAAATTGTCAGTTTTACATCAATCCATAGTTAATTCGAAAGAATTACTAAATCATTTAAAATCGATAGCTCAATTTGCAAATCTTATGTATTTACCTAACGAGGTATTAAATTAGAGGATTTTTTTTTAAATTAGACGAAAAAATGTATGTCAAATCATACGTTAAGAAAGACAAGATAACATTTATAATGGAGATATCAATAACTGATAATCATACTTATAGTTATTATATTCCACGAGTCACAAAACATCACAATATCAATCTTTCCTGAATTTCCTTACCTATTGGCGAGAAAGTCTAATTACTTACCAATTTCCAAGCCATGCCGCGTGCTCGCTGCTGGCGACCACTTCTTATGTACGACAGACAACCAAGCTGTCTACCATGAACCTACCTGTGCGGAGCAGCTTATGGAGTTTGACAATACTCTCACACATTGTCACCAGCATCAAATTCAAATCGAAGAAGTAAGAATCCAGAGGGTTAATACCAACAATTAGATCTTGTATAGTCGAAGACCAACAACGATAACTAGTCTGTGTGATAACCACGACCAGAACAGTAAGCAGCCTATTTTTGGGACTAACCTCGTTACTATTGATGAACCCTGCAACCTAGAAGTCCTTGGACTCAAAATCAATCACCATATCTACGAGTCGCTAGATACCGCGAAACCGATCCCGATCATAAACTTACCTGTGATGCACGGTCATACGAATCTATCAAGCACACACGCACTAAACATGGTTGGAGTTAACCTGGATGAAATAAAATATATGTCATTATGACATATATTTTACTTAATTTCATGCTCTAAAGCACAGTGCGGAAGTGGAAAGTATTTTGAGTGATAAAAAACACATTAATTTCAGTGTTAATTTAGGTTATTTTGTCATATTATGTTTAGTTATAATATGTTTAATTGTATTCCCTTTATATGTGTTGCGTAAAAGGTTATAAAAAATTTTGCGAAATGATCGGAAAGATATTGAAAATGATCGTTCTGATAGTTTCACTCTTAGGGAGGGAGGAGTTATGGAACCCTCTCTCCCTTCTGTCTTAGATTAGGCTTGCCTCAGCATATTTAAGGGCAAGCTTATGTATTTTATTATCGACTTAGCCGTTTCAGCCTCAACGGCCCGTGCCTGTATTTAGAATTAGTTAGCCAGTAATAAATCATCTTCGAATCGGTGCAGACATCACTCGCATTTTAATTTTAATTATTTTAGTTAGTTTTTAAAAACTCCCCACCCGGCTTCCGATACGTAACTAGCTACTATCATGTGGTGAATTTTAACTTTCGTTCAGTTAGCAGAATGATTCCTTTAGCGCTTCACTTAAGTAAAGCAATAAAAAATAAGGATAGGAATAAGATATAAATATATACAATAAAGACAATAAAGATAAAAAGACAATATAAATATATAAAACAATAAAGATATAAATACGGGGTGACTTTGTTATCAGTACCGAAATTTTGTGTAAAGACTCCACTGATGATTATGAACAACTTTTACTATGGAGGCAATAGTGAAATCGAGAAAAAAAAATCATCTGTCCCATACAAAAGTTCAATTGGCGCGCGGTCAAAATGCTGTTACATAGCTGATTTTTTTTTCTCGATGTCACTATTGCTCCCATAGTAAAGGTTATTCATATTCATCAGTGGAGTCTATACACAAAATTTCGGTACTCATAACAAAGTCACCCTGTATATCGATAATAAATAGTATTGTGTTATCCTCTTTGAAAATTGTAATGTTTAAATTGTTTGAGTTTTAAAAACAAGACTGATTATTAGTTATATCGAAAAAAAACATGTTGATCAGTTTATTATTATTATTAACACTAGCGGTCCCCCGCGACTTCGTCCGCGCGTTTTGAGTTTGCTCCCTCCCTTCCCGTCGCAGCGTGATGTTTTATATCCTAAAGCCTCTCTTAATTAATAAGCTATCTAACACAGAAATAATTTTTTAAATCGGTTCAGCAGTTCCTGAGATAAGCGCGTTCAAACCAACAAACTCTTCAGCTTTATAATATAATTAGCGCAAGCGCACGGTGTACTTAAGGCGCTACCTGGATTTTTACCGCGCACACTAGCGCCACTTTACTAGAAAAATCATAACTCGGTAAATAAAAGACCAATCAAAAATCTGGTAGATACGATTGTAGCTCTGATTATGTGGTTTAGACACAATGTTTAAGTTCAATTAAACAGAGTTATCTGCAGTTACAGTTAGCAAAAATGCTAAAAGTGGCCACATTTAGCAGTTTTTCTAACTCTAACTACAGTAAACTACTTTAGAAACAATTTAAACGTACTAAATAAACTATAGAACCTGTACTACAATCGTATCTACCAGATTTTTGATTGGACTTTAATTTAACGAGTTATGATTTTTCTACTAAAGTGGCGCTAGTGAGTGCGCTAAAAATCCGGGTAGCCCCTTAAGCTGCGAACTTTATTTTGGTGCGGAGTTATGTTAAAACTGTGATAGCTCCTAAGATATTTATTGGAATCAAATGATATAAAGGGCAACTTTGTTCTAAATGAAATGCTCGTAATGATGAATGTATTTATTTTGATAAGAATAAATACCTGTGTGTATAATACACCTCTAAAAATGATGCATTATTTTTTTACAAATTTATTAACATAAAAAAGGTTGTAGTAAGTCAACCATAAAAGATAGACTTTTGCTGTTGCGGACTTTATTATAGAACTCTTAATGCTGAACAATCTTGTCATACATGATTTTTGTGTAACTTTAGCGGTTTCCGCAGCGTACGCAGCGGAAGCTCTTAAAAGGAATATCTTTCTCCCGTTTTCGCAACATTTTTCATTGGTGCTGTGGTCTTGTGAGTCGTATCTTTATGTATTATAGCTTAAAGCTTTCCTCGATAAATGGACTATCCAACATAAAAATAATTTTTCAAATCGGGCCAGTAGTTTCTGAGATTAGCGCGTTCAAACAAACAAACAAACAAACTCTTCAGCTTTATAATATTAGTATAGATTACAAAGAATTATTGATATGGATAGGCACATAAATTAAACCACAACAGTCAGTTAACATAACGCTTTTGGTATATTTTTATTTTGATCATTCAAATACAATATATATACACAATAGAATGCAATACAATACAGTAAATTAGATAATGTTGCATCTATTCTCAATTCGGTGATTCATTTTCTCAATTCGGTGCATCGTTTTCTCAATTCGGTGCTTTCTCAATTCGGAGCCTAACTTTTCTCATAGATCAATCAACAAAATTTAGGCAAATCGTTATTTTATGTTTCAGGATGGAGTGAACTTCATTTTTTATTATTTAAACTACTACAAAATCCAAATTAAAAATCAACCACCGAATTGAGAAAAAAAGTGCCCTTCTGTAGAAATGTCCATATATTATTATATTACTTTTTAGTCACAATAGAACTTTTACCGTTCACTGTTACAGAAAGTGTTAATACAAAATATACACTTTAAGTGTTATTCTCACCACGTTTCGCCTTTTTGAATAAACGAAGTATTCCGTTTCATTTGTTCCAATCCATTAATTTGTGATCTTCCATTCGTTCCTCTGAGGAAACTCCCCTCCTTCCCATAGGATTTGCTTCGCTATAAGTAATGATTTTCCTACGCCGCTGATTTTGATTGACTATGTTTTAATTTATTGATGGTGTATTGTTCCTATTAATATTATAAATGTCAAAGTTTTCAGAATCAGAATATATTTATTTGCTCATAAACAGGTTAACGATCTTAATTTAATTATAAAGTTCATCCTCCTTAACTATTAACAAAAGCATGCAAACATATATTATTTTATCACATTTAGATCATTGTATAAATCTTTGAATTTACAATTATGCCAAATATAAATTTTAATTATTTTGTCTAGGTTTGTCATTTTTTTTTTAGTATTTATTATTTTATTTTTTGAATTGGATTCGTAAGGCGGTTAACGTAATACTTCTACTTACAAAATTCCATCTGTGCAATCCTATTAGTTTCAGAATAATATGGCTGTGACACACGGACTGACAGACAGACAGACAAACTTGACGAAACTATTATGGTTCCGTTTTTGCAATTCGGCTACGGAACCCTTAAAACGAAACAACTGCTGAACAAATCAACGGTATTTTCTTATCTGAAAATATTTCCAATACTCGGTCGGTTCGTGAACAAAATGCCCGTGTTGGGATTAAAAAGCAAAATATTAGCTTTGGGCTTAATGCCGGACATTTCTCAGTGGTGTCGTGGGTTCAAGTCATAGGCCACTGTCCTGATAGATACCGCAATGAATAAATGTAAATTTTATTTTAAGTAACAGGTGTCACTTGAGAACTGTTGAATACGGAAATGGGTCTTAATCCAAGTAAATTAAATCACATTTGATGACGTACTAATGTTTGTTATTTAAAATATTCAAGTGTAAACCAGGATCATGTCACATAGAATCAGAAGCAAATAAATCTAATGCTGCAAAATCAAAGAACTAAGGCAACGGAAATATCGCTTCGAATCAGTATGCTCGAATGACAGTGGGCAGGGCACATAACGCGAATAACTACTGGCCGTTGCAAAAGCACAGCGTGGGGCGCCCACTGACAAGATGGACGACGTGGTTAAGATCGCGGGATCACACTGGATGCAGACCGCTTGTGATCGGTCGCTGTGGAAAACCGTGGGGGAGGCATATGTTCAGCAGTTGATATCCTTTGGCTGATAACGATGATGATGATTATGAATACATCAACATCATTACATTTTTTAACATACTAAAAGCAGGCTACTTGAGTCCATTCCCTAAAATGGATTCCTTTCCTTTCAATGTTCAAAGGTTTATTTAAAACTTTTTAGTGCATTTTGGTTTTGAAGGCGGTTTTTACTTTTTAAAAGCTAATTTTAGTTCTCCATTTTTAGAGATTACAAGAGGGGGGGGGGAATTGCACCTTATGACTCTGTTCTTTAAGAAGCTACAAACTACCTATCATATGTTCCGTCAATGTAATTACTGAACTCCTAAGCGTTAAGGAGTTCCACCATCAGCTCAGCCCCACAAAATGTTGAATATCGACGTAACAACACGTCAATATTAAGATTCTAGTAAAGAAACACTATACGTACTTTTGAAATTTGAGGGTTTCCCTCGATTACACCAAGATCCCATCTTCAGATCCCAAGTCGGCAACAATGGGACCAACTAGAAGATACACCTCTAAGTAGGCGAAAAAAGTTTTCAAATCGGTTGACTAACGACTGTGAGATATGAGGTAACAAACATACAAAAAAAAACATACAGTCGATTTGATAACCTCCTCCTTTTTTGAAGTCGGTTAAAAAGGCAACCACTCAGCATAAATCGAAGCAGTGGGACGCATACCACGACGCTGATTTTCAGCGGGTGCCTTTGTGGATAGAATAATCTGTTCCGAAATTAGTTAATTTTAAAATCAATGACATTTAGCAGGGTCTATATTTGTCAGTTGTCTATAGCAGGTTTGTTTGGATTTAAATGGGAACGAGTCAATATTCGCCCACAGTCGTTCGCGAGTATTTAATTCGACAGCAGTAATTTGGTACAGTAATGCGCTTTGCAACTGAAATAACATGCATTAGTTCCAATGATACACTTTACAGGCATTTACAGGATTCGTAGTAATTTTGTGATTGAATTCGCAGCACTTCATTTGATTCCATAATTACATTAATGTAGTATTTGTACTTTTTATAAACATCATTTTGTATTGGAAACAGACTCTTGACTCTAAGCTAGACGAGGTGCGATTGTGTAAAGCAATCGTATTCATTTGACAGTTTAAAAAGTATGGTATGATCTGTCAAACGTCTGACGTTCTGCCGTTTGACAGATCATGCCGTATGTTTTAAACTCAGATTGGACTATGACAGAGTCGCCAACAATATGGCTAGGTAGTTTTTATAGAGTGTGGCCTTTAAAACAGAGGCCCTTTAACCCTTAAGTAGGTCGCGGTAATATGCGTCCCACATAGATTTTTCGATTCTAGAGCCAGGTTTAAGTTTAAAAAGCCTACAATTTGTCTAATTTTAATCTTTAATATATACTCTATAGTTTCCAATTTGCTAACTTTGTGTATCCAAACGTGTGTGACACAGACAGCCATTTGAGTTTCTAATGACCGACTTAGAAGTAATTATCGGTCAATGTGCAAGATTTTTGTCAGTTATGGCTAAACCATAAAAGTATTATCCCTTTGGAATAGAACGACAAGAGCGATAGGTAACTATCAACAAACTGTGTGATAAAAAGAGATAGGAAATGCATTGTAGCATACCTATTTTTTGCGACTGTCAGTCACTTTGGAAGCCCATGGAGGCTCGCTGAAAATTTCTTGCATTTTTCTTTAAAATTTAAGAGAAACTGTGATAATTTTGAAGAAAAAGGTATCCTGAAACATGTTGACTTGATCGGTGATTGATTGTAGTTCATTACAGCGAAATAACTCCAACTAATAATTATTCAACAGGTAAATTAGTCCAAATCAAAGCCTCTTAATATACGACTTATATTTACCAATGCGCTTCAAATTTTAAGTAAAAAGTAAAGACAGAATAACACAGGTACTAATGCATATCGACGAATATTTTGTATAAAGAAATAATAACTTAGTTATAAACTAGAGCTGCATGTTCGATATTTGTGTTGACTGTTTATCATGCGGTAAACTAATATGTTTAACTTAGGAAGATTGATATTAATCACCAGATCGAAAGGTTATCTTAATCGGTTTCGTTGACAGCTTTTACTTGTCCTACTCTTCCGATAGGAATATTAATTTTATAGGCTAAACGAAGAAAAATATGTCGTTTATTAATAATATATATTTATTTATTTAAACTTTATTGCACTGTAAGTTGTACAATTGGCGGACTTAATGCCTAGTGGCATTCTCTACCAGTCAACCACCTGGTAATGCAGAGAGTTTAATCAGTGGCGGAATATTAATAATATGTGAGAAGAGTGGTAAGAAAAAGAAGTAAAATGCACTAACATAAACATACATACTAATATTACACAAATATATAATAGGATACATAAGCAAAAGAATAATAAACATACAAAGAATACATAAACTTAATAAATACAAAATTATGAATGATAAAGCTGATGATAATGACGACATCCAAAGAACACAAATAAAAGAAAATGGCTGTTAATTCTGAAGAGAGCCAAGGTTAAGATAGTGGGTGCGGAGAGACTTTTTAAAAGTAAATTTGTTGGGGGACATTCTGATTTCATTGGGGAGAGAATTCCAAAGTCGAATCGCAGAGATGGTGAAAGAGTCCGACATAAAGCCGGTCTTGAAAAGTGGTGTGAAAAGAGTAAGATTATGGGAAGAGCGAAGGTTGCGCGAAGTAGTGGAAGCCAGATAGTTGAAGCGCTGTGCCAAATAGGTCGGAGAGTGAGGGTTACGAAGTATGTTGAAGAGAGTGCACAGGATTCTTATTTCTCTGCGATGTCGGATGGGAAGCCATTTAAGCTTGAACCGGTAAGCAGAAATGTGGTCGTACTTACGGAGACCGAAGATAAAGCGAATACCATTGTTAAGGAGACGGTCAAGTTTATTTAGATAAGCTTCACTGATGTTCGTACAACAAACATCGGCGTAGTCGAGAAGAGGAAGTACGAGAGACTGTACAAGAAGAGTTTTAGTATGAGAATATTAGTTTTAGTATAGATATATATATATTTATTCCTCTCACTCTCATAGCCCGATGGGTCAGCAATCTGACACAACCGCAGGGAGATCAGGCGCACAGGGGTGAAACAGTTTCTGAGCAGAAAAACCCAGGTACGTATTTTTTTTGGCCCGACCCGGGGATCGAACCCGGGTCCTCTGGCGCAGTCGTTGCTTTAAGGTGCGCCCCGCTGCACCACCGAGTAGTGTTTGGTCTCTTATGAAGCGTAAGACGTATCCCTAAGGGACCAG
This sequence comes from Pyrausta purpuralis, assembly GCA_963924145.1. Lineage (NCBI taxonomy): Eukaryota > Metazoa > Arthropoda > Insecta > Lepidoptera > Crambidae > Pyrausta > Pyrausta purpuralis. Next base: position 1,672,717 of record OZ001669.1, on the reverse strand, counting down.
GAGTGTTCTTACTCGACTTTACTAGGGACGTTATGCAACAATTATTTAACCATTTGTTCACGGAAGGAAGACTATAGTCTATAATTGATGACGTCACTGACTGCGACCTAATGACGTGTACATTCGACGGGGGACAGAGTGATTGAGCGCAGGGACGTATTAGGGGAGTCAAGGGGGTCTTAAAAAATGACAGAGGAGAATAAAAATATAAAAAAGAACAGGTTTTCATCATGCATCAGCAGTGATCGCAGAATTTTCTAAAGACATTTAAAAAATAAAGATCTTAGGCCGTATCATCACAAACAAAAAATAGATAACTTGTGAAAAAATACTTGATTAGGCAGCAGACTTAATATTTATATATTTAACAAATACACTGTGTACTACGTCTTGGGGGACCATTTCATTTTATTTAATTACTAGCGGTCCCCTGCGACTTCGTCCATTTGAGTTTGCTCCCTCCGCACCCGTCAAATACAAATACAAATATATTTATTTGCCATTAAGTAGGGTACAATACATGAAAATGCGGTTTTATGTCAGAGAAACAGTGCAATGCTACTTAGCCATATAAAACAGCATGCAAATATTCAGGCAATTAATAATACTAGTTTTACATGTTATTTATCAATATGAATAAAGTGCAAGTTATAGCAACAATGTCAACAGTTTTATTATGGTCCTTTGTGCTTTAAAAACTCATCAATACGAGGGTCAAACTGAAAGTTCTTAGAACTGGCCACTTATAAACAATATAATAAAAAAAAATATTCTATTATTTGAAAATAGAACTCTTTGCCAGTATTACTGAGTATATATTTCATTCATTTGTCATTTGTTTTACGATTTGGCGGCAAATTGAAAATTGTCTGTGTCACGTCAACATGAATTTAACACGAGAAAATTTTCGTGCAATGATTTTTTATGACTTTCGATGTCATTTAAGTCAACAAGAAAGTTATGATAGACTACGATTGGCCTTTCACGATGAAGCCCCATCTCGTGCGACTGTTTACAACTGGTTTAATGAGTTTAAACGTGGTCGCACTAATCTCACTGATGATGTACGTGAGGGACGGCCTTCTACGGCGACGACTGAAAATAACATCTGTGTTGTGCGGCGTATGATAGAGACTGACAAAAGAGTGACCTATCAGCAGATTCGGACAAGCTTAGGCATCGGTATGAGTCAAGTGCACAAAATCCTCCACGAACATTTAGCGGTCAGGAAGCTTTGCGCCCGGTGGATACCTCATAATTTGACTAAGGCTCAAAAACTCCATCGTGTGGATTGGTGCCGTAAAATGATTGAAAGATTTAACGGAGGTAACTCAAATGCTGTGTTCGACATACTAACAGGTGACGAAAGCTGGATTTACTGTTATGATCCTGAAACCAAAAGACAATCTGCTCAGTGGGTGTTTCCTTTCGAGGAGTTGCCAACTGAAGTGAAGAGAGATCGAAGTGCGGGAAAAAAAATGGTGGCCTCGTTCTTTGGAAGGATAGGTCATTTCGCAACAATTGTGTTAGAGGATCAAAAAACAGTTTCTGCAGAATGGTACACTACCAATTGTTTGCCACTTGTCTTGGAAAAAGTTCGAGAGAAACGACCTCGCAGTAGGATCCTCCTTCACCACGACAACGCCTCGTCGCACACCGCCAAGCGAACGATCGACTATTTGGCGACATCAAACGTTGAATTACTGGGTCACCCGCCGTATAGCCCCGACCTCGCGCCTTGTTATTTTTATTTATTTCCAAAAATTAAAGAAAAACTTAAAGGAAAGCGGTTTATGAATGCTGAAGAAGCGGTGGCTGCGTATCGCGATGCCATTGAAGAGACCCCTAAGGACGAGTGGGCAAAGTGCTTTTCCCAGTGGTTCCATCGCATGCAGCGCTGTATTGACGTCAATGGACAATATTTTGAAAAGATATAATAAAACTAATAACTGGCTAATGTAATCAGTTTTTGATTTTCTAAGAACTTTCAGTTTGACCCTCGTACTATAAAATGCAGTATCTATCAACCGCTTACGTAATAAAGTTTTAAAAGCGTTTAATTCAAGTTCTTTAATTCTCATTGGTATTTTATTGTCAATAGTTTTGCACATTGTGTATGAGTTATTCTGAAATCTCTCAGTTTTTGGCATTACATCTAATACTAATCTATTACAATTTCGAGTTGATCTTGTATACAAATCCTTCGCTTGCGATCTTGTATACAAAACTTTTGAATGTTTTGTTTGACAAATAGAGATACTTCAAATATATATAGACATGGTAAGGGTAGTATACAAGGTGTTTCAAAAAAACGAGTAAAGATTGAAGGGAGTTACTCAGAATCAGTAACTGAACAAATTTCTCCTAGAAACATAGGTCGAAATATGCCAAAAATTTATTGACTCTCCATAGAAATAAGACGGGTCACATGACCGATTTAGTATGGGAAGTCAAATTATTTTTGGCGTTATTCGACCTATGTTTATACGAGAAAGATGTTCAGTTACTGATTCTGAGTAGGTCCTTTCATTATTTACTCGTTGTTTTGAAACACCTTGTATAAAGTGATTTGAAATAAGGTAGGCATGATATATCTGGCGATATGTTGCATATGGCTCTTATACAACGTTTTTGGACTGTAAATAGTTTTTTTTTATATCAGAGCCTTTTCCCCATATTATTAATCCATACCTTAAAACTGACTCAACATAGGCATAATAAGCAGTAATTGCAGTACTAATATTTGAAACTTTAACTAATTTGTAAAGAGCAAAAGCAAACCCATTTATCTTGTTGCGAGCCTTTTTGATTTGGTCCTTCCAACTTAGTTTTGAATCTAATATTAAACCTAGAAATGTTGCTTTGCCAGCGTTCCGTAGAATTTGTCCATAATTGATGTGATTATTAAAATTAATAAGATTTGTTTTAAATATATTTATTTTAAGATTATTTTTGTCAAGCCACTCAATTACTGATGTCAACGTATTGATAATGTCATTTATGTGATGTTCTAATGAAAACGATTTATCTGTGCTAACTTTAATAGATACATCATCAGCAAAAATAATTGTTTTTTGTTTTGATATATTTGGCAAGTCATTTATATACAATATAAATAATAATGGGCCAAGCACGCTTCTTTGTGGAACCCCGTATTTATTATATTTTTATATGATTTATATACCTGAGCTGTAGAATTTGAGTCAATTTGCGTTATTTCCACATATTGCGATCTATTTGTCAGGTAAGATTTTAGCCAATTTAGTGCAGGTCCCCTTATGCCACTACGTTCAAGTTTCGATAGCAAGATATCAAAAGAGACACAGTCGAAAGCTTTGGACATGTCAAGTAGTACTACAGTCGTATAGTTATACATATTTGTACTTTGCATAACCTCGTTAACTAAGTAAAGTGCCATTTATTTTTTTGGAAACCATATTGACATTGTTTTATAATGTCAAAATGGTTAAAAAAGTTTGTCAGTTGATCATGCATGACTCTTTCGAAGATCTTGGATAGTATGGGTAGAAGCGCTATCGGTCTGTAATTGTAACATCTCGTTTATCACCCTTTTTAAACAGTGGTTTCACGATTGAAACTTTTAGTTCTTGAGGAAATTGTCCTGTCTGTATTGACAGGTTTACTAAAAAAGTCAACACTTGACTAAGTTCATCTTTACACAATTTAATAACATTTGTGCTTATATCATCGTATCCTACTGATAGTGTATTTTTTAGAGATACTATAACTTTTTTTTTATGTATTCTTCGTCAACTGGTTTTAAAAAAAATACTGTTCAGTAGGTGGGTCTTAACTGTGTTTTCCTCTGTATTATTGTTTACCTTATAGCCTTCGTTTATGAAATAATTATTAAATGTCGAGGCGATACACGCAGGTTCTGTAATTTCTTTGTCGTTAAATAATATGTTATTAATGCAGTTCGTGGCATTTGAACCACTCGTTTCTCTTTTTATGACCGTCCAAGTGGCTTTACATATATTTTTACTTTTTGTTACAAATTTTTGATTAGCAATTCTTTTGGATAGGTTAATACACTTTTCAAACAGTTTGATATAGGTCATGTATTTTGATCGATTTTCATTACATTTTGTCGAATAATATTTATAACGGAGTGTTTTCTTTATTATACTACTTCTTTTAAGACCCTTTGTCATCCATTGTGGCTTAGGCGAGGTAGGTATTGCATTTCGTTTTTTCGCACGGAAAACAAAGATTATAAATTAGAAGCAACATGCCATAGAATTCATCGAAAGCATGATTCAGATCACCTTGGTCATAAACGTTGGAGAACAAAAAACTACCAATGTTGTTTTTAAATTTTTGAAGATCTTCAACTGAGTAACATTTCTTATAGGTAAAAACGGAATCTGGTACTTTATTTTTGTGCTTGACTTCAAATTTTAAAAATTGTGCTGTATCGTGGTCAAACAACCACAACGTTAAGACAGAGCCAGTCGCATTGTCAATATTACTTGCAATAAGGTCAAGACATGCGGTACCTCATGTGGGTACATTTACATGCAATTTTAAATTATATTTGATAAATATGTTTTTAAGTCTTTCGCTATTTGGACTATTTATAAGAATATTAATATTTAAGTCTCCGGCTATTATTAATTTATGTTTTGGGAATTTAAGCAAACAAGATCAAGTCAAGTTTATCAAGAAAGCAATCTATGTCTTTTTTCTTTTTTGATGGAATTCTGTAAATGCACACAACTATAATACCATTTGCGATTAAATTTATTGAAAAATACTCAAAATGACGCGCTATACTAAAATTGTCGAAGCATGTAACTTTTTTGCATTCTAAACCCTTTTCTATTAAAATGCAAGATCCACCTCTTTTTGTATCCCTTGAGTAGTTTGAAGCGAGTTTAAAGTTATTAATATTAAAGTTTTTTTCATCACCATTTCTAATTAAGGTTTCAGTTAGACATACTACATCGGGATTTGTATTTTCCTGATATATGTAAACCTTTATTTTTCCTGATATATGTAATTGATCTGCCATTTTATTCCACAAATCTTTGTGAGATAGTTCTGTTTGCTGATGATACTTCTTTGATTTTTAAAATGAAAAGACATGAAGAAAATTTTGACGAAGTAAACAATACTTTCTCCAAAGTATTGAATTGGTTCACCACCAATAACTTGTTGCTGAATGCTAGTAAAACTAAATGTGTAAAATTCACTTTGCCTAATGTAAAGCAACTTACACCAAATATTGTACTAAATGGTAATAATCTAGTTTTAATAGACTCCACTGTATTTCTGGGCATTACACTTGACTCAAAATTACAGTGGGGACCTCATATTGAAGCCCTAGCTAGGAGGCTAAGCTCGGCTGCCTTTGCAGTTAGAAAAATAAGGTATCTGACTGATGTTGAAACGGCGAGGCTTGTGTATTTTAGTTACTTTCACAGTATTATGTCTTACGGTCTTCTCTTATGGGGTTCTGCTGCAGACATTGATACCATATTTATTTTGCAGAAAAGGGCCATTTGTGCTATTTATAAACTTAGTCCTCGTGACTCCCTGAGAGAGGTCTTTAAGAAAATCAACATATTAACTGTGGCTTCTCAATACATTTTTGACAATATAATGTACGTCCGTAAAAATTTAGATTATTTCATGAAGAAGAGCGACGTTCACTCATATAACACAAGAAATAAACACAAGCTTGTCGTTCCTAACTTCAGATTAGTTAAAACTAGTAATTCGTTCATGGGAAATTGTATAAAATTCTTTAATAATATACCACACAATCTTGTCGAATTGCCGGTTGATAAATTTAAGAAACACGTTAAAAACACGCTTATGTCTAAAGGCTATTATAAGGTTCAAGACTACCTAAACGACACAAATGTGTGGTCTGTCCAGCCTGCACCGACTGATGTACTTACCTTTGATGATTTTGCTTTTACGGCAGCTAGTGGTGACTGAGTTTGTTCCGGCGTTTCTTCTCAGCACTTGCCTAATTGTCTGTGTTCTGTTTCGAAGCGCTGGTAGGGCCCAAAAGATAAGGAGACATGATTCGGCCCCTTCAGGGCACAATTATTTTTATTTTATTTTTCACTGTGCATTTGACGTTCATAAGTGGCAAATTGTGTCCTAAATTGAATAAATATTTTTGATTTTGATTTTGTATTAGTTTTAATATTCGCAAAGGTTAACTCCAATATTTCCTTTTTAGAAAGAAGCCCCTGTATGTTCTGATGGAAGATAGTAAATAGATGATCAGAGTTAGTCACGAAAAAACAATGCATTGCCACTCTTAATGGAGTTCATTACCTGCTTGAGATTTCTAGCTTTTAAATCAATCTTCTTGAAATAATACGGTATCGTCCCTTTTTTAGGGAGGTTACCGTCTTCAATGACGTCTGTGTTGGCCCGTTGAGATAATAGACCGGATTTTTTGTTATGGTTTCTAATGTATTCAAATAATAGATATTGCTTTTTATATTCAATATAGTCGATGCAACTGTTGATCTTGTCACGTAGTAATTTTTAAATTCAATGTCAGTAAGATGCAAGTAATACATGTCAATATGTGAACAGAATGTAAAATGTTTGGTCCACAATTTAATATTATAATTTAGTGTCATTTCATTTAAATGGGGATTATAAGCTATTGGTAACAGTATAACAGAAGCTCTGCTCAGTTTGTTTAACATTATACAAATATTTGAGTGTAATTTATGTATGTCAGAGTCGTAGCTACCAAAACCTAATATTACAAGATCATTTTCAGTCAAATCATTTACTAAACAATTACAATAGTTTGCTATTTCAGTACTTATTGCTTCAGGTATGATGTGAGCATAGGTTCTATATGGAGTTTCCCGCTGTTTAAGACTAGATTTCGTGAGGTAGGCAGATAGACCTCTCAACTGCTCATCTCTCCAATAATATAAATAAAATTGTGATTCCGTATTTTTTCCGAAATATTTGCGCCCTCTGCTGGGATTTCATGGAGCTTTTTTGGAGGAGTATTCTGTATCGAAACATCATTTAGGGTTGTATTCTGTTGTGATATCCGCTGTTGAGACTCTTCTATGATAGATGAATTTAGCTGTTTCATACATGTGGTCGTTCTTTTCTTTTTAATATTATTACTTTTTGGTGATTTGCATATATGTGTCAATTGGCAAATTTTCAGTTCATTTTCGGCAAGATTTTTTGTTAAAGTGTAATTTTCAGATGCCAAGTTTGATATCTCATTGTCTGCTATTGCTAGTTTTTCTTCTAATTTTTCTATCTTCAGCTTTAATTCATTAATTTCTTCTTTATAGTTAAATCGCAACGTTGAGAAGCTTCGGTTCATGTTAGTGTTTGGTGAAAAAGCCATAGAAGATTCTACTTCTTCTTCATCCGATAATGCAATAAACGAGTTTTCCGTAGATACATCAACTATACACACCCCGAGGGGCGAGACTTGCTGGTTGTAATATAGACTTTTTACCTTAGATGGTATCATAATTTTAAAACGTTGGAACGATAAATTTGTGCAGTCCAGAAGAAAATGTTTATCACACACTGAGCATATCAATAGCTGTTTGTTTGTAATGAGTTTTTTGCATTTCATACAATTTGGTGCAATTTCGATAATGTCCGTTTTGCTACCGTGTAAAATGTCCGCTTTGCTCACGTGTCAATAGGCCCAGCGTCACAACGTGATGTAAAGGTGCGCTTACACGGGCAACTAAAATTGCTAAATTCCAGTCAATATTCGTCAACTATGACGTCACGACTACATCAAGCAATTTACGGCAACGGCAACAAGCATCAATTCTGCGCAATACAATATTGAGCGCTATGGCGCAACTTCATCAACTAGGCAATACTGTCCTACACGAACATTTCAGTGGCGCAACTTCATTGAGGCAATACTGTCATACACGAGCATTTCAGTATTCGCTCGCTTTGGACGACATTGTTTTTGCTGCGGCGGCTTGTAGCGCTTTTTTTATTATTCATCAAAAACAAAAAAGAAAGAAAAGGAATAGGCGTATCTGGGTGCGATCGTTTTTGGCAAAAACGCCGCAATTTTCATTGTGTAAAGAATTAGATGATATATTATTCAAAAACTTTACTAGATTGAACTTTACTTTACTCTACGCTATCCTACTTCCACCCGACCTCTCGCTCTCCCCGCGGAAGCAAGACGGCAAGCCGCAAAACATAAAGTGCAAACGAGATGCATACAAAAATTGCCTAAAATTTCCAAGCCCATTGGATATTCGTCAATTCGTATCTGCGACATTGAGCGATATGAAATATCTGGAGCAATTACAAGCAATATTGCCGAAATAATTGCCGCAATTTATTTATTTTGCTCCACATTGCTCCACATTGCTCCACTAATTGCTCCAGATCGGTCCATTCGTGTCGCCGAGCAATTATTGCCCTCGTCTAAGCGCACCTTAAGAATTTTTCAAATCGTTTCAGTAGGTAGTTCCTGAGATTAACGCGTTCAAACAAACAAACTCTTTAGCTTAAAATATAAGTAAAGATTTTCGCTTTATTACACAACCAAAATTTGTACAAAAGTTGTCCTTAACGCCATAATATGGCATTATCTTTCTGATCAGAATCAAAATGAGACATTGTTAATGTAGGACATAAACCTAGCCCTAAGTAACATATTTTCCCTTTTAGTTTTGGTAGCTGCAGTCAGAAAATTTGATAAGTATTATAAGTGTGCATTAAATACTCTTTTTAATAAAAGTTTTAATATCTAAAACTTAAAATGAAGTGGAATGTAAAAGTAAATTAACAATTAAAAGTTTCACCGCGAATTTAATATTTAACAGCAGAAAAGGTCAGCATGAAATTAATATTTAAAGATAAGGTTATAAAGTTTGTGATTAACAATATTCGTGTCTTAAATATTTTAATACAAAGTAAAGTATTTTTGTCCAGTTTTACATGCACTACTGTAATGAGATATATATCAAAGTCGTGCTATGATTATTTTGAAAATCAGAAGGATCCATATGCATTGTGTATGGATCCCGTAAAGTATACATATCATAAACAAAACCTGTGCCCATTGAGACATGTAAGACCCAACTTGGCAGCTTAACCTTACACATATAATATTTCAACTAAAAATAGAACCCCAAAGGTACACTGCCGGCTTTTAACTTTACGTTTTAGACAACTAATGACACCATTATGAAATGCCAGGTCTCATTAATTCTGAAATAATTATGGGCTCACGAAGTTGTTCTAAATACGGCCCTGTTGGAAGCTTAATGTGAGGTAACAGCCCATTTAGAAAAGTTAGTTCATGTGACTAAAAATGCAAGTCTACACCAAATACAAATGCTACCATTTGACTTAGGTATCTACTACCTAAATCCCAATATCTTTCACAATGTTTTAGGTACATAAAACTAAATTAAAAAATCTTCCTAAAATCTATAATAAATAAATAACTATTTGTTATTTCACTAAATAAATACACAAGAAACAAAACGTCATTACAAACATTTAAAGAAAGAAAGAAAGAAAAGCTTTTATTAATCAGGGACATCACAAACATAAAACCCATACATTTTTACAAAAAAAACAGGCATACATTTAGAAATATTATCTATTTCTGCTCAGCCCAAAGGTAAAACTATTAGAGAATGCCTTGTGGCGTTAAGTACACCTTTTGTAAAATAAATTAGAAGAACAATATTAAGTCTTTTATCACAAGAAGCGATCTCTGCCTGACTACCATTGGGTAGAGGATGCATCGTTTATAAGTAATCATTAGATAGAGAGTTGATAAGATATTAATTTGCTAGAAAAATAGTCCATAAATTTATTCCAATGAACTGACGACTAGAAAAACATAACAATGTCTATAAATCAAAAAGGACAATATCGGGTAATTACCAACACTTTCAGAATTTGCTATGATAAGGTTGTAAAAGACTCTATAATAATAATTATATTTTTTTTATTTCATGTTATTTAAATAGGCACACAATACAGAATACAATCATATAAAACAGGTGTTATTTCAATTATGTACTTACCAACTAAATTAAATTCCACTTAATGCTTAATCAATATAATTTGTGGGAATTACTGGTACATACAAATAATATTATGTAAATAAGAGATTAGAACAATAAAACTACCTACATACGTAACTTCAAGATATGAATCCCAGCACACATCTATTAAATCTCTTTTGAAACCTATACAGTTAGAATCAAAAATTTCAAGACGCTTGGCATTAGCAGATAAATGGTTAAACAGGCGACACATTTGAACTATGGGATTATAAGACGAAACACTTAATGAGTAAAAATCAGTGGTGAAAGGTTTATATGAACCAGAACGGTATTGTGTATTTATTGATATCAATGACATAAGATCAGGACAGTCAGTTTCACCATGTAGGATCTTATGTAAGGTTACTATATCATGTTGGTTGCGACGGTTGGCCAATGAAGCAACATAAAAAGCCTCCAGTTTGTCTTCGTAACTGGGAAAATTGCGATAAAGGTGTTAACGCCGAGCCAATACCCTCAAAGCCCTCTGCTGTATAGCCCCGACAGCATTTCGGTGAACTGCATAGTATAGGGACTTAATCTGACATGCATATTCCAGAATGCTGCGCACGAGACTGAAATTATGAAAACAAACCTGTCCGACCCGAAAAAGTCATAAAGTTACTATAATAACATAACCAAAACAAGTAATAAAATTAAGTTATTTATTTAATCTTTTTTTATCAGTTTACAAAGTCAAGAAAATTAGCACCTGTTTACCCTAAAACAAGAGAATTTTCAAAATGCGTTATCACTCCCGTCGCGCTACCTGCGAGTGCCGGCGTAACTCACACTGCACCTTCTGCGTGCCCCCTTCAGGTTGCCATGTATGTTTTTTTTAATGTAGTGAATTTTGTATTTTTTTGTTGGGATTTGATTTCTAATATTTTATGAAAACTATTACACAAATAGAACCTAATCCCGATACCTATTAACCTCTTAATGGGTCGGACAGGTTTTTTTACACACTGTGTAGATAAAGTAGACTGCGAGGATTCTCAAAATCCTTAGAGCACCTTATGACAAAACCAAGAATTTTTATGGCATTATTGTGTAAGACAATATGGTCTATCTAAGGTCGCATTGTCACTTCAGGTGCGATCACGAACACTCAACAGTAAATATGTGGATTTCCAATTTAAAAATATTAATAATTGTACAGTGTTGATAGTCACATTATTGATCCAATGATATGTCTGTTCAAGACTATCTACACAAACGTCACAGGTTAATGTGTGTCACAAACATTACACGGTACGGCACGAACTGTAGAGTTTTAGCGGAGTACTCGTTAGATTGCATTCCGACTGAACTGTTCCGGGAGTTTCTGAGTGCTCCTGAATTGACAGATTTGTCGATTTTACTCACAAAGTTACAGTAATTAAAGTATCGGGCAACTTTGTTTTAACCTTCGACGTAAAAAGAGGAGTGTTACGAGTTTAACGAGTCTGTACGTGTATTTGTGTATCTCTTTGTGATATCGTAGCGCCCAAACTTAATGAATATCCATCTTCTTCTGGTAGCTTCAACTAATCATAAATGTGATAAAATTATTGAATCACGAACATAAGTAAACCTAATAAAATATTCATACCTAAATGATAAATCTTATAACCCCAAGATATGCAAATGTTGTTAACCCCGGTCACTTCAGAAACTTGACCCCATCCCTGAGTACGTCCCTGTTAATTGCCTTTTCGACTCGTAAGTTAGTTCGACTTAGTACACACACGCAAATTGGCTGTTACGATGTTTGTTTGTTTTCAACACAGTAAGTAGGCGAACCTAGTGTAGTTGATAATTTATTGATATTTTTAAATAGTTAGCAATATTTGTCCGCGTCGTTATCGTCGGAAACCCGCATCGAAACCGGTTCAGCACAAATGCCTCATTAAATCAATGTCAGAATTTCTATTGATTATGTTATGGTATATTTCTTTCAAAACACACACACACACACACACAATTAAGTGTTGCTAATGAATTTTTTAACCAAAAGTTGAGTTAACGATCCATCACAACTCACCCACTTTTCACAATATTTTTCTTTTCGAAAAACTATTGAATTAAATGACTATAAGTAGCTTGAGACAAAACTTTTACGGATATTTTTTTCTAAGTTGCAGCACCGTGATAAAGGAAAACAGGTCAAAATATATTATAGAAAACAAAACGAAAAAAGCTTAAAAGTCTCACAAGAATACAAAAATGTACTATATGAAGTTGTGTGAAAACATTTTAATATTAATGCAAAATCAAAAAAAGGTTTATAAAAAATTCGGCTTTTATTATTTTAAAAAAGTCGATAAGTTATTATGTATTATTTTATGCCTGTGGGTAAAAAATTGCTCCGCTGGCAAAATATCCTAAAGCCCTCTTTAAAACAAAATGGATACTCTGACCTACACCGTCCCCTTCATCATAAAACAATGGAGAGAATAACAAAAGAGCATTATCTCTTTATAAACCCCATTGGTGTTATAACAAAATATTATATGCTAAATTCCCCATTGTCAAGTAATGACAGATGACATGGGTATGACTCGTCACGAATGAAATGTCATTTTAAGGTATGGCTTAATGTGTCAAATGTTCTGTGTATTTGGTATTTGTGTCATCGTGTGATAGTTAAGATAAGTAATAATGAAGGTAATATTTAAAGCAAAAATCTTATCTATCTATATATTCTATATATAAAGGGTCCACTGCAATAATGATGAATGTCCCAAAATGCTAAAATTCAAACTACTAACGTCATTCGGTCCCTTGACATATGCAGAAAATTATCTCGTTTACAAACTGAGCAATATAGCTTTCAGTCCCGCGATAATTTAGTTTTTAATTTTTGGCTACTCGGCTAGAAAGCTCAACGTCACAGGTTCTTATCCCTAATCCAGAGTTTTTTTTTACCGTTTAAAAACTTTAAACTCAAATTATCTCAGAACTATATACAATGGACATTCATCATTATTTCAGTTGACCCTTCATATGTAAAAGATAGTTGAAAAACACTAAAAGGATTAAATTAACGCTAATAGGAGAAACAAACTTATTTGAAGTCGGGCAATGACGTCAACCTTAACGGACTATTAGCGTTATTTTAGTCCTTTTAGTGTTTTTTTAAGGCGGATCAATTTTAATTGGTTATTTGAGTATGTAAATTTTAAAAAAGGAAAAACCGATTGGAAAACCAAAATACACTAAAAAGTCTTAAATAAACTCTTGATCCTTGAAAGGAAAGGAAGCCATTTTAGGCAAATAATTTCTTTTTTGAGTCGGTGTTCTGATAAAATGATGCTTAGTGGTCAAAGTGAAGGCACCGACTCCAAAAAGAAATTGTTTGCCTAAAATGGCTTCCTTTTCTTTGAAGAGTCAAGAGTTTATTTAAAACTTTTAGTGTATTTTGGTTTTGAAGTCGGTTTTACTTTTTTTTAAAGTTAATTTTAGTTCTTAATTTTTGTAATTACAGGAGAGGAGGGCGAAGTTGCAAGTAATCACTCTGTTCTTTAAGAAGCTACAAATTACCTATCATAGGTTCTGTCATTAAATTACTGAACTCCTAAGCGTTAAGGAGTTCCACTATCAGCTCAGCTCCACAAGATGTTGACTATCCGACGTAACAACACGTCAACATTAAGGTTCTAGTAAGAAAATACTATATGTGCCTTTAAAATTTGAGAGTTTCCCTCAATTTCACCAAGTTCCCATCATCAGATCCCAAATAGGAAAAAATGGGACCAACTAGGTGGTATACCCTCTAGGTAGGCGAAATTTTTTTTCGATCGACAAATGACTGAGATGTGAGGTAACATGGATACAAAAAAAAACATACAGTCGAATTGATAACCTCCTCCTTTTTGAAGTCGGTTAAAAAATATAGCACACCTCGAAGGACCGGTTATCTTATCTGCACAGATTTTAATTAAAGATAGGTTAGACACGGACAAATTAAAAGTACAATTCAGGAGGCCTTATCACAAATTTCAACAAGACAACTTATGTTGAAACAGAATTATTTAAACGGTGTAATGGATTGCTATGTATAGATATCGGGTACTTGATACGTAGATACTAGTTGGTGAAACACATTAATATAGCCGTTTCGCAGGCTTTGAGATGCAAATCTCGCAGATTACTGACTAAGGCAAGATTACACGAATAAGACGACTGAATGCGATGTAAATAAGGCTTTACTGGGTGTTTATCTATACTAATATTATAAAGCTGAAGAGTTTGTTTGTGTGTTTGTTTGAACGCGCTAATCTCAAAAACTACTGGCCCGATTTGAAATTTTTTTTTGACGTTGGATAGTCCATTTATCGAGGAAGGCTTGAGGCTATATAACATAAAGATACGACTCATAAAACCACAGCAGAAATGAAAAATGTTGCAAAAACGGGAGAAAGATATTCCTTTTCAGAGCTTCCGCTGCTTAAGTTACACAAAAATTATGTATGACAGGATTGTTCAGCATTAAGAGTTCTATAATAAAGTCCGCGACAGCATATGTCTAACTTTTATGGTTGACTTACTACAACCTTTTTTATGTTAATAAATTTGTAAAAAAATAATGCATTATTTTTAGAGGTGTATCAACACACAGGTATTTATTCTTATCAAAATAAATACATTCGTCATCACGAAAATTTCATTTAGAACCGAGTTGCCCTTTATATCATTTGATTTCAATAAATATCTTAGGAGCTATCACAGTTTTAACATAACTCCGCACCAAAATAATGTTCGCAGCTTAAGTACAACGTGCGCTTGCGTTAATATATTATAAAGCTGAAGAGTTTGTTTGTTTGAACGCGCTTATCTCAGGAACTGCTGGACCGATTTGAAAAAATATTTCTCTGTTGGATAGCTTATTTATCGAGAAAGGCTTTAGGATATAAAACATGACGCTGCGACGGGAGAGGAGGGAGCAAACTCAAAACGCGCGGACGAAGTCGCGGGGGACCGCTAGTTTATTTATATACTGCGCAAATCAAATGAAGTACAAATGGACAGACTTAATGCTTTAAAGCATTCTCTATAAGTCAACCATTGGGTGAGGCAGACTGTTGAGGTGACGTAAAAGAACTAACATAATTAAGAATGAACTACATATACCTACATAAACATATAAAATGAACGTATCAATAAATATTGGACACTAATAACATACATTGCTCTGATTCCAAAGTAAGTAGCCAATGAACTTGTGTTATGGAAAATCCTCCCACACTCGAAACAATACAGAAAACTATGTTTTTTACATTAATCTGACCGGGAATCGAACCCGGTACCACAGAGCAGTGACGCCTTGAAACCCAGCATGCTTAGCCACTACACCACGGAGGTCGTCGTAAATACAACAAAATCCATATTACTTCACGCTGAACAGATATTATTTTATTTATTCTCATTGAGAAAAATATTGTTTTCGTTGGAAAGGGAATCGGAGAAAATTATAACAAACGTAAAAGGAATTAAGGTGGAACTACGTTTTATCAAAAGCCGTAAAACAAAAACTAAAAAAATCAACTACTTATAAAAAGACAGATTCAAAAAACAATACTCTAAAAAGGAGATTAGTTTGCCATACAGTGTTTTACAAAATTAACCGCGTTTCTACTGAATACTGTTGCTAAAATACAATAACTTTTTGTATGGGACCATCATCCAAAACCCAAAAAAAAATGTCTTGTCCATACAAACTAGCATCATCAGATTGGCACTCTAGTATGCGAAAGGGAAGTATTATTTTGTTGTTTCCATCCAAAAAGTTGCATTTGAGCATCAGAATTATAATAAATAAATATGAATAAATAAATAAATATCCTTGGACATTCTCACACATCGCCATCTAGTACCAAAGTAAGCTACTCAAAGCTTGTGTTATGGGTGCCAGACAACGGATATAATACTTAAATACTTTTTGTTTGTAAATACATACATGATATACATAGAAAAGACCCAGACCAGTACAAACAGACATGTTCATACACACAAATGTTTGTATTGTGCGGGGATCGAACCCGCAACCCGCTGCGTAGTAGGCGATTTCTCGACCACTACATCAGACGGGTCGTCAGAATTAGCCCTAAGAAGAAATGCATTTAATTTTGATAGACCCTGATAAAGGATAAGACAAAGTATATTTTAGGTCAAAAAACAGACATGAATGTTAATTGTGCAAAAATTACATTACCGATATATTCTAATAGATTTTTCATACCACCTGCTTGGCAACGTGGAATACGAGCTCGTATCACACGCAAGCATGTACCACAGAGGCCATCGGAAATCGAGTTGGTCACGACCCCGCACACTAAAATAAAGTGTGTAACAGTTCTTCTCTACTATTCATAAGCTTTTACCTTTCAAATCCAACCCTGTGTCTTACGCTATCCGGGCGTATGCCTATACCACCCAGCCACCGACACTAAGCAAGACTGTTGAATTTATCTGGATAGCGTAAGACCACGGTTCGAGTTCTTTTTTGACACAGTTGCTTTTTACAAGTCCCATTTCTGTTATTAGGTTGTGTTCTGACAAATCACTATTAAAAACAAATAAAAAAATACACTGAAAATTATTTATTTTAAAATAAGATCAAGTCCAAACTTGCCTGCAATAAATTTAAAGTAGAACACAATTATTAAGTTTTAATTCAGTGTTATTGTTTCAAAAGCTATGAAAATAATGTTTACAATATTCGACAAGCACGGAAAAACTGACTTGAGTTCAGTTCGGATCTTACCAAATACGCTTGAGTAGCTTCTAGTTTCAGAAAATCTGTAATATTTGCGTAATCAATTCTTAAGTTAACTCAGACAAAGCTTAACTAAGATTATCCTACTCAACATTCCAGCATTGCCTGTAACATTGTATAAACTTTTCAGCAAATATACTCCCCTTATGAGTTCCAAAGAAATATACTCGGCAATAACATTAAAAGAAATGACCAAGCAGTCTTAAACATCATACCTAAGACCCTTTACACGCTGCGACTTTTAGCAGCGATGCAGTCGCGATGTTAACGCGCGTTAGCATCGATGCAGTCGCAAAATGTCAAGCTTTACACACTGGGCTGCTTTTAGCATCGATACTGTCGCGATGCAGAAGCTGTAAATTGTCAAATTAAGTACTGAAGTTTGGCGACTGCAGTCGCACTTCTGCATCGATGCTGCGTTAGCATTATAGCGTTAGTATCGATGCTAAATTAAATCTGTTCATTGCGTGAGTTGTGATGCTGAAGCGCGTTTTCAAAACGCGCGACTGCATCGATGCTAAAAGTCGCAGTGTGTAAGGGGTCTAAGTAGAAGAAACATGCAATTTAGAACTCTATACGGAACAGTTTAAGAATAATGGCATGTGTTATGGATTGCAAGCTTTTAGGGTTGTTTTTATTTTACTATCCTTCCTATTTCTTTAGAAATTGTGATGAAACGGCAATTTTTCAAAAGAATTAACATTTCAAAGGAGTTTACGTATTGAATGAGTATTTTCCAGTAGCTTTGGTTTTAATATAATATAATACGCATTTTATTACCAACTTCATAAAAATAAGGTAGACAAGTCGACCTGTATGTATGTGATATCGTCAGATCAGTATTGGATAACATTTTAGTATGTTGATCTTTGGCTGCCTTACATGTCGCTCATTTGCGACAAGAACGTGACAAAGTGAAAATCTCAATTTGTGGTAAAACGCATTTGAAAGTTTAAATTTCTTGTAACTTTTTATTTATTATGTTTAGACTATTCACCTCAATACAACATAACTTCACGGTTTTCGTTTTTTTGGATCAAATTGCATTCAGACCTTTATGTCAGTAATTAAATTTAGTATGATTATTTATTTAAAAAAAGGGGCCTTCTTGTTGCGTTATTCTTGTTAAAAAATTGCAGTATTGCAAAATAAAGAGATATGTACCGTTTTTCTTAAGAAAAAAATTGAATAAAAATCTAAACCCTTTACAAGATATGTTGTGTTGTTACGTTTTCATTGCGTATCTGTAATCTTAATGTATGGAACATTTTAATTAAGACACGTTACTGTCGTAGAAATCTCTTTATTTTTGTATTTTGTTTTACAAAATGAAAGATATTTTAGCAAAGTAACAGCGTAACTTTCGCTGAGATACAAGTTCATCTTTAATATTCTCCTTTCTCGTCCTTCTTTAATATTATTGTCAATTTTTGGTTGCTTTCCGTATTTTTCTTGCTTAGTGCAGATGTTATTGGGCAATTATTGATACAAAGAGTATTTTTGGAAAACAACTTGCACATGCTTTATTTTTTCCCCTTCGAAATCAAATAAAAAGAATAGGTTTTTATTCATTTTTCTTTATGTCTTTTTTACCTTTTTTTGTAGGTGTAGGGTCTTCATTTCTGCTAATCTGTACGTCTGCAGGCAGTAGTTGATTTTTAGGAGCAATTGCTTTATTAAATGGACTTTTTTTGCTTTTTTTTGCAGGTGTTGTTTATCTATTAGTGCTCTTTCGTACGTCTGCAGGCGGTAGTTGATTTTTATGTTTAATTTCTTCACTCAACGGTTTTTCTTTTTCTTTTGTAGCAGGTGTTGTTTCTTCATTGGTGTTCATTTGTATGTCTGCAGTTGGATATATATTTTTAGATAAAAATTTTGGTGTTTCTCTGCCTGTGAGCACGATGCTTGCAATGACATCCAGCATTTCTGGTCTCATTCTATCATCATTTCCTATCATAATTTGTTTAGCTGTATCATCTATTTCTTCATCTAACTCTTTCGCGGACAGTGACCGCCTATAGGTGTGATAACAATAAAATTTCTATTGTGTCTGGAGTACTGTCCGTAAAAGTGTTAAAATCGTATTTTGCTTTATATTTTTTGTGTTCTCATTTTTTTGTTTGTCATTAGTCTGTATAGTATGTATATCAGTCTTATTAGGATTTTAATTTTCTTCCATAATTATATCTTCATCCGAACTCTCATTTCTTCGTTAATCTTGAACTAATACGTAGTCAGGATCCTTGACTGAGTCGTCAGAGTCTTCAATAATTGGTGGTTTTGATGATGAAGAAGTGCTGGTGCTCAAAGAACTAGTCGAGTAGCAACGAGGCCGGTTACATTGCAGTTGTTATTCTTGCTGTACTGATTCACATGGTAAATGTTCATTAATTCCTCGGACAAGATTTACAGTCTTCCTAGACCGTAATTCCATCTGAAAAATAAATTGTAATTAGACAATATTTTTATCATTTATAATGCAACATTGTAAGCTATTTGTTGTAAAAAAATATTATTTTTTATCAATAATGTGTTAACTTGAAATAACCAACATTAAGACCAAACATTTTGAAGTTTTACTATCAACTGTAACGGAACATCTTAAATTAACCAGCAAAAAATATTATATATTTCAGCAACAATGGTATAATCCTATATAAACCATAGCATGCGATTACTATTTTTACTACAATAATGACCAATATGTAAATGTTCCGTTATAGTTGCAAAAATGAATCACTAAAAAAACAAAAAGCTGTATTTACCTTCTCATCAAAACCGTGACACCATGAGCTGTTACGTTTTTACCGAAATCGGGCAGCACTTTCCTTCTCAAACGAGCGGCAACAACGACGTGCACCGATCTTGCATTAAACTTAGGTACAGAAAGAGATGGCGCTAAACCGATAGTCGCCGACCTTTTCCCTCATTACTCGGTCATTTTCGGTGCTAGAAATATCGCGTTTTAGCAGCAAGTAGAGCGCAATGCGCCGGATTCTACTGTATCATTATTCCATAACGATACATATTTGCGTTAACACGTTCTTGTCGCAAATGAGCGATGTGTGCAAAATTTTGTAAGTGTATGTATGTTTGTCTCAGGATTTCTCGAAAACAAGAAGTCATTGCTACATGATACTTTTTAAGTTCAATCAGATTTAGTTCAACCTTAGTTACGAGTAAGTTATATCAAAATCAGTCATTTTTTATCAATATCTGAGATATGAATATGAGTAATAACAAAAAATAATAATAATTTTTAAAAAAAATTAAACCTAAAGCTTAAAATAACTTATTTGTCTTCTATTTTATTACAGGAAAAACAAATTCAATCGGAGACAGTGCAAGATGTGCGGTAGAGTGTTGGTGTAAATAAGCTTGACATTATGCACCGACTCGCAAAATAATTTGTTTCTCCTAAATAATAATAATAATAATAAATAAATAAAAAATTCTTCACAAAAAGTTTTACATAATTTGTACAGTTAGGTTATATAAATGGTGTTATAGATAAACTTTTGTGAAGACTGGTGCTTGCTATGGATTTAGACAATCTGTAATACAAGACACCAGCGGGCGTAGTCTGATGCATCATTTTTGATATTTCGCGTCGACAATTTCAATTTTATGATTTTCTAATTCATCAAATATCATTTTAACTTACGTAGCTATATCTTTAATAAATCTTACAAAAAAATTGCAGTTTTTCAAGCATCATTCAAAAATTCTTCTCAATCAATAAATACACGAAAACACCAATTTTGTCTCAGCATTTTTCGAGCGCCATCTGGTGGTTTTACACGGAACTATGTCGAGACTTCCGACACTGTGTCGGAAGTCTCGACAAAAAAAAGAAAAAGATAAAAGAAAAAGATAAAAGATATAGTTACGTAAGTTATAATGATATTTGATGAATTAGAAAATCATAAAATTGAAATTGTCGACGCGAAATGTCAAAAATGATGCATCAGACTACGCCCGCAGGTCTCCACCTGCTAAATTCAAAAGATCCTTTACAATATAACAGTAGTAAATTTTTATGTAATGTATCTAAACTAGTATAAGAACAGTAAAATCTTTTAAGAGAATGTAGAAACAACGATAAGTATTTAAGTAAAGGCAGATACATAAACAAAAGAAATATGCAATTCAATTTACATGTAATTCAGGCAAACTTATCATAATACTAAGACATTGTACATTCGCTGGGGGTAAACATGCTGACATAATGACATACATGATATGGCGAGCAGACGTCATTACGTTACACTTAAATCTTCAAGAAACACGGTGGGCATAAGAGTTACTTCCCATTAAACGCGATATTTTACAATAGTAGATGGTAATATGCTAAACTGACATACTCTGGGATAACCAGCGATTTATTATAAGGTTAACATTATTCTCGTTTGGTCAAATTCACCCTCAGAGATATAGTCATTCAAAGTTTTAGTCCCTAATCGATATCAAAATCGCTTACGTGTCGTAGTACAGACAAAATCACATCAGGTTACCCACTTTGTTGCAGACTAGCCCTTATTACAACTGTATAAGATACCGCAGTGTTTACCTTGACGTGCTGTTGTCCATACATGGCAATGTCAAGTTCTATGACTGGACACATTTTTTTTTGTTCGATTTATTTTGTTAGAAAATAACAATAAATTTATTTTCATTATAAATAATTGAAACATTAAAAAACTAAGACATGTAACATAAAAAATATACTTAAAATCTACCTATTCAAAATGAAACCATTTCCTTGCGGTAAGGAGGCTAAGAAAGCGCAGCTGACGATCTTGCAAAAGGTGCAGGATTGCAACCCAGCCGGACACTATGAAATATAACAAGGAGGCTTATGTACAAGTAGACGTCCTTTAGCTAATAATGATGACGATTCTGCATACCTACGCTCTGAATTCAAATTCATTTGCCGATCACAACGAAAGATACATAATTAAAGTACTCAAGTGCACATACAGAAGTGTTCCTACTTAAGCAAATATTAGATTACCAACGCCAGGGTTCTTAACTGGTCAAAACTAAGTTACCACGATCCCCAAAGTTTGTTATGTTATAACATGGTTTACACTGCACGTTTATAGCACGAGCTATTATTACTTCAGAGAAACCTACTATAATATTTTAAATGCGAGGCTGGATATTTATGTTTGTTACTTCTAAAAACAAAAACTACTAAATAGAGTTTGATAAAACATTACAAGAGTATAGTTTATACATAGGAATAGCACATATGATTAAATTCATAGTCATATTTCTTAAGATCTGACATTCACGCGGGTAAAGCCGCGGGGGACCGCTAGATGTTACAAGGTTCTTTTATGCCCATTCTAATAGGTGTATAACTTTATTTTAGAACTGAAATGACATAACTTGAAAAATTGTTTCACATAAAATCCGACATATAAATTAATGCTAATTAAATGGAAATAAACTTTTATTTCCGTAATGATAACCAGTAATTACGACTTTTATTTGCATTATCTGTCTTTCATACAAATTGACGTACCATGTTTAAATTACTCGTTGGTTAGTGCTTATTTGTTGATGTTGAAACATGCTATTATAATCTTATCACTAAAAAAGGTCTACTTACTGAACTTTCATAATCGGGAACTTAGCCCTTTTCCGTATTGTAAAAAGGCCTTTTTTTTTTAAATAGCCCCTTAAAAATTGTCTGAAATCTTTAAATAACGCATTCGTTTTCTCGCTACACTCACTGTTTTGTCAAATTCATAACTTTTCTACGCTTTTCTAACGTTCGATACTTTCCTACGTTATAATACGACATTGTTTAATTGACAGGATTTAACCTTTCACACCATACTGCTTTGGAGAGCATTGATTTGCTGGATAAAACAGTTCAGTCATTTTTTCGTTATGCGTGTTTAGTAATTCTTGTTACATTTTACGTTGAAAAGGACGTTGAGTTATTTGAGTATAAAATCGAGGGAGAAAATGATTATTCTAATAGTGACGCTGGTGTAAGCCTATGTTTGGCTGAATCCAGCCTAATTTTAAGCAGTTTAGATCACATGTCAAGATATCTACATTTGACGACCTCCGTGGTGTATTGGCTAAGCACGCTCGTTTCAAGGCTTCGCTGCTCCGAGGTCCCGGGTTTGATTCCCGGTCGAAAGACTTCTACATTGTCCGGGTCTGGGTGTTGTGGTACCACCGTTGTGTCTGATTTCCATAACACAAGTGCAATAGCTACTTACTTTGGGATCAGAGCAATGTATGTGATTGGTGTCCAATATTTACTGTTTTATTTATTTACTACTTTTATTTATTTTTATTTTTACTACTTTTTACTACGTATACCCTGTAGAGTCATTGATTAAAATGGTTACTCCTATTACAATCCACACGCTGTATACATATATGAGGTGAAGAAGCACGTATACATGTTACTATTGTGACAAATAACATCAGATTAGATCCTAATTTGTCATCAAAGATGCCGTCTGATGATTTGATCTGGATTAATCGGATATTATTTTATGTAACACATATTCTAAATGAAAAGGTACTATGGTAATATTGGTGGTTTCAAACAATTATAGCAACTTTATTTAACAAATTTTAATGATGGTGTGCAAAGCATTTTTAAAATGTATGATTAATGATCGCACTAAGGAAGATTATCAAAACTATGGTTCTGTATTTCGCTAGTCTACCATGCGACAATTAATGAACTACATTCATGGCTTTTAATGCTCATAATAATTTTATGCTAGATCACAACTTTGGGATGGTTGAAGTATAAAAATAAATTAAATTACTGCTCTAATGTTAAAAGGAGATGTGTGTGATTAAGGCCTATTTTTGGCACTATTCCTTGAATATTTTGACACTCGGTGTTGTATTTCTTCTAAAAGCACTGTATATTGATTTGTAATGAGCGTTGGCATAGTATGCCGAAGGTTGCTGGTTCAAAACCAGCCCGTACGCAAATATTTGGTTTCCTATTAACTCTAACGACACATTGAGTGTGACGTTCATAGTAAAAAAATGGATTTAATTTTATTAGCATTGAACAATCTCAACTCTTTTTGAAAGCTCAAAGTAATAACTTTAAACCCTAGTTCCCATAGTTTCCAAACGTTGAGAGCACAAAATTATGTTAAACTATTTCTCACCCACTGTGCGGCAAATTGTCTTCAGTCTTTACCAAGTTTTATGGCTGGCAATAAATTTGAGCTGTACACACTGGTAAAGCTCAAAGATAGGAGACAGACCACGTGACTAGTGTTATTTTGGGTAAACTTTTGTATATTATTGCTGCGTTTGCAACTTATTTTAGTTGCTATTAAGAAAGTAGGTAAATATTTCTTTCTTCTTAGACGAATGTCCATTATCTGTTGGGAACTCAACTCTCGAAGTTGTCAAGGAGTATGTCTACCTTTGACAAGTGATCCAATTGGGTAGGTCCAACTTTGAGAAAGAGGTCAATCGACGAATCCAACACGGTTGGGCAGCGTTCGGAAAATTGTGCAAGAGTGTCTTCTCATCTCAACTACCTCAGTGTCTGAAGACGAAAGTCTTTAACCAGTGTGTATAACCAATGACGACATACGGATCCCAAACATGGTCTCTAACTATGCGCCTTATAAAGAAGCTCATAATCACACAACGAGCTATGGAAATGCTTATGCTGGGTGTTTCTCTACGGGATCGAATCAGAAATAAGGAGATACGTAGAAGAACTAAGGTATCGGACACAGTCTTGAGAATCAGCAAGCTCAAGTGGCAATGGGCAGGGCACATAGCGCGAAGAACTGATGGCCGTTGGGGCAGAAAAGTTCAAGATTGCAGACCTTTTGACCAAAGCCGTAGCGTAGGACGTCCACCAAATACCCTAAAAGTAGGGCTACCCTAAAAATTTAGAAAAAAGGGTCATACACAAAGTTTGGTCATTGATCAAACTTTCAGCCGGTGTGATAATTGTATGCGTTTTTTTCTGTGCGTGTAAAATGACTTGGCTCATATTATTAATGCTATGTTTCTCACCCGTGAGTGTACGTTAAACCACATCTTGTTAGGAGTGGGTCGTTAATTTTAATTCTTTCTGGATTCGCGTACAGTTCACATATTCTTTTATAGTCTATGCATAATGTAAGCTTTTTCATGCGAATAAATTTCTTGTTACTGTCCGTGTAATTGAGTAACTTAATTGGTAATTCTGGCCAATTCTATGGCAGCGTAATGTAACTGTGATTTTTTGAAATAATTTAAAACAGATACATTAGTTATTAAAGTAGACGTGTGTCAGTGATAAGGCGTCTATGCAAAGTGAAGAAGGCAAATGGCACAACCGTGTTTTAAAAAAAAGCAGATACAAGAGGTTCCCCGCTACTTCGTCTGCGTGTTTCGAGTTTACTCCCCCTTGTTCAGCGTGTTGCATCACGATGTTTTATAGCCTAAAACCTTCCTCTATAGATAAGCTATGCAACACAAAAATATATTTTTCAACACACTTGCTCAAAACGACGTTTTTATTCCACCGATTTTTGGCACATAATCCTAGATATTAAACACGCGTGCTTTTTCGTTATATTATTGCACTAGTGCTTTTAGTTTATTAACCCGACCAATTTAGGTTTGTACCCTAGTACCAAGTTGTAAGTAAGAAGAAGAAGCGATGTAATTTAGTCGGGTTATAACCTTTATTTTAGCAACAAACATTATTTATGCGAAAAATAACAGTATTCTACATAGGTATTTATTTCAATAAATGGCAAATCCAGATTTTTCATTTAATTTTTCTGTAATTTGTGTTGTTTTCACGAATTATTAGATTTTTAATCTTGGCTGTTGGCCGATCTAGTTCGCCCTTAGCCTTGCGCGCGCATCGGTATCGCGACAAGAAAAAAAAACAATGCGCCATTTTTCGTAAATAGGTAATTGTCGGCTGTGACGAAGTTTGGATTAATTGTAAAGTTTAATATTAACGAAATTGTCTACTTCAAGTAAAGAAAATGAAGAAAACCTGTTATTAACTCTGGCGGACATACGTAACGAGGCGAAAAACGCGTGCGATAGTCTTTTGCCATCAAAGTCGAGTGAAATGTATTTTTACTACGAGTAAATGTTTTAATAATTAAAAACGTAGTAAATGAAGAGTCTTGTTTTTTCCTCGCAAGTGTGTTGAAAAACGTCGTATGAAACACGTGTGCATGTGACCATTATATACGCGGCTTTCTTATGGCGCACTCGCTTTCGCTCGTGCGCACACAATATCGCCTTGTATATAATGGTCAACTTAGCACACTTGTATCATAATGTACTATTGAAATCAGTTTTGTGGTTCCCTAGCAAAGTGCGTTCAAACAAACAAAATCTTCAGCATTATAATATTACTAGCGGTCCCCCGCGACTTCGTCCGCGCGTTTTGAGTTTGCTCCCTCCCCTCCCGTCGCAGCGTGATGTTTTATATCCTAAAGCCTTTCTCAATAAATAAGCTATCTAACACAGAAATATTTTTTCAAATCGGTTCAGCAATTCCTGAGATAAGCGCGTTCAAACCAACAAACTCTTCAGCTTTATAATATAATTAGCGCAAGCGCACGTTGTACTTAAGCTGCGAACATTATTTTGGTGCGGAGTTATGTTAAAACTGTGATAGCTCCTAAGATATTTATTGAAATCAAATGATATAAAGGGCAACTTGGTTCTAAATGAAATGCTCGTGATGATGAATGTATTTATTTTGATAAGAATAAATACCTGTGTGTATAATACACCTCTAAAAATGATGCATTATTTTTTTACAAATTTATTAACATAAAAAAGGTTGTAGTAAGTCAACCATAAAAGATAGACTTATGCTGTCCCAGACTTTTTTATAGAACTCTTAATGTTAAACAATCCTGTCATACATGATTTTTGTGTAACTTTAGCGGTTTTCGCAGCGTACGCAGCGGAAGCTCTCAAAAGGAATATCTTTCTCCCGTTTTCGCAACATTTTTCATTGCTGCTGTGGTCTTGTGAGTCGTATCTTTATGTTATATAGCTTAAAGCCTTCCTCGATAAATGGACTATCCAACATAAAAATAATTTTTCAAATCGGGCCAGTAGTTTCTGAGATTAGCGCGTTCAAACAAACAAACAAACAAACTCTTCATCTTTATAATATTAGTATAGATTAGTATAGATGTCGCGTAATACATGTTGATTTGATCAAAACGAATTATATATTATAGCGGTAAAATAGCATGTAAGTATAGTAAGAAATAAAATAATCAAAATAATAACTTATTTCTCAGCCAAAGGACGTCCACTGCTGATCATAGACCTCCCCTACGGCTTTCCACAGCGACCGATGACTAGCGGTCTGCATCCAGTTCGAACCTGCGATCTTTTTAATTATCAGTAGAATAACTTACAATAATATATTTTAAAAATAACGAGCCCTATTTGCGCGAAAATACAATACGGCTAATTTAAAAATGTCATCTATTTTTTTAAAATCTGTCACTTTATAATTTATCAGTCTGATAATCTAAGTCTGAAAAACAGTTAAAATGTGATATGCCCACTTTAAAATCAACGTCAATCAAGTCAAATGATATTATAAGGGTGACGTGCATTTCACTTTAGCCGCGTAACATTTAAACAGTAGCTCAAACCTTGTTTATTTACAAGCAGTCCCCCGCGGTGTCGCCCGCGTAAATTTCGGATTTGCCGTAAAATATTTCAACGCAAAACACATATTTTCATTATAAGTAAGATGCCTGAAACCTTAGCACTTAGTGCAAGTGCGTGTTTTTCTTAATACTTCAAGCATTATTTTTCTAAAAATTTTAATGAAATGCTTGTGATGATGAATATGTTTATTTTGTTAGGCAAAATACCTGTCCGTATCAAAACACCTTTGAAAATAGTACATATTTTTGAATCAAATTTATGAACTTAAAAAGTTTGTACTGAGTAAACCATATCAGATAGACAATACCGTCGCGGACTTTATGGTAGAACTTTTATAACGGAACAATTTCGTCTTGATTTTGATGTATCTTAAACGGTTTACGCTACGTACGAAACGCAAGCTCTCAAAAGGAATATTTTCCCCTCATTTTTGCAATATTTTTCAGTGTCGCTCTGCTTTTATAAGTCGTATCGTAATGTTTTATAGCTTAAAGCCTTCCTCGATAAATAAGCTATCCAACACAAAAATATTTTTCAAATCTGTCCAGTAGTTTCTGAGATTAGCGCGTTCAAACAAACTAACTCTTCGGCGTTATAATATAAGTATAGATTTGTAGTAAGGCCGTTTATATCCAACGGTCACAAAGCAACAACTTCTTTAATTCGAAATGGTATGGTATGTTGAAAAGACTATGCCAACAATTTGTCACCTGGTCCCACTGTGCAAAACATTGTCCTTGCTAAGTTTTATGTGAGACATAAATCTTCTGAAGCACAGTGCAGGGGCAACCCTTGGTGCCGCTTTTGGATATTACATTTCAGGATGAGCTGAAGTTTAAGTTAGTTTGAGTAGAGATAACAATTACTTGTATGAAAAATAAACACTAAAAAAATAGTTAACTATATACATACAAATCTAATTATAAAGTGATTTTAATACGACAGCACCTTGCAAAACTTTCTATGGCTCTTTAACAAAAAATAACACAGCTATTAAACTCTGTAAGGACAATCATAATTTCGGAAATGAAAAGTAAGATTGTGGAATCGAGTTTTTGAACAATACCGGTAGTACAACATTGGTGTTAAATACAAACTTAGCAAATTCTATCTCCTAAAACTATTTCAAAGACCAAAAATGTTATCCAAATTGCAAATAAAAACATTTTCTATGTATTTTGTTTGGAAGATTAACTACGCCTTAAGAATTAAGTGTTTTGTTTTTATGGCTAGCAATAAATCTTGCTCAAACATCACAATAAAGAGTAAAAACCCGTATTTGACTTACAACATGCAGGCTTTGTCTCGTTAGAAACGGGCATTGGCTTGAGGACTTCGTAATTAGCGCTAAAGTTTAATCTGGAGTTAGCACGAACAGGTTTTAACGAAGTCGACGTTATTTATGAAAACATTTGTAACATACAAACAAACGATTAATTTCAACAGCGTTATTATAAATACCTCTGCTGAAAATAGGCTTTAAGGGCTTTCACGGTTCTATATAGTGACAGTTTGCAAACGGTTTAAACCCGGTGTGAACCTGCGATCATTACAAGTTTGTCTTTTCAACCACCTTTAGACGACCTCCGTAGTGTAGTGGCTTAGCACGCTGGTGTCAAGGCGTTGCCGCTCCTAGATCCTGGGTTCGATTTCCGATGCCGGGTCTTGGTGTTGTGGTACCACCGTTGTTTCTGATTTACATAACACTTGTGCATTAGTTACTTACTTTGGGATCTGAACAATGTATGTGATCGGTATCCAATATATAACCCCTGACGCAAAAAGAGAGATTAACGTGTCTTTCGGATGAACCGATTTTCGTTTAGTTTTCTTATGTCAAAGATAATTTTATCCAGTGTGTTCTTAGCCATGTTTTATGATCATGCGTTAATATTTATGAAAGTCATGTATTTATGCTAAAATCTCAGAGATACCATACCAAATATTTATTTATTTATTTAATTTTCGTGACAGAGGTCGGACTTATGTCGACCATTTTTAGGAGCTTTTTTAACTTTCTTTCGCCTCAAAATGTTCCTGAAATGTGTCAAAATAATTTACGTTGGGTCTGTAGGACTGATTTAAGTAACTGTGACAGGAGAATATCGACGAGACGACAGATTTTATAGTGTAACTATTGAAAAAACATCAAAAAAATTTACACAAAGGATAAAATCCCCGATCTGACAGGATGTAACACGGTTAACTCGCGTTGGGTTAATGCATACATAATACCTCTGGCGTTTTGTTCGTAACTCGTTTAAGTTGTTGCAGTACACAATGCACGTAGTATCAGTATTCCCGCCTGTCAAATTGTGTAAAAAGCACAAAAAAATAATACTATCAAGGTAAAATGAGCGCATAAGCTGGGTTCTAACTAGCAACCTTTGGTTAGCCGGGCCAACATTCTTTCCAATCAAAAAGTGGTAGGAGCTCTTGGAATATTTTTATCAAAAATTCCAACGAAATACTCACACATGATGTCGAATTGACAACCTCCTTTTAAGACATCAAAAAATACAAAATTAATGTACCTTATGAAGAAATCTGGAAGATAAGTAAAGTAAAGTTAGCCTATAACGTCTCACTGCTGGGCGAAGGCCTTACCTCAAGTATGAGATAGTTCGAGCCATACACCAACACGCACGCTCAGTGCGCTCAGTGCGTTGAGTGCTGTCAGATGTTATCAAGCCGCGCATAAGGTCTCTGACTAGGCTTAACGACTAAAATCAACCGATATTATCCGGGACCTACGGCTTAGCGTGCCTTCCGAAGCCCAGAGATACTCGTGATATACGTCACTTTTGTGGTCGGAATGGTCACCTTTCCAAACACGCGCACGACCGCGCTGTACGTTGCCTCACTTCAGTATTACTACAATAATAATCTGGAAGATAAACTAATCGGAATTTACAGCCTGGCTATCACAGGAACGAAACTATGACAGTTTCGTTACCGCATTTTTGCACACTCTTCCTGGCGTTACCGCGCAGTGATAGATCCATTCTTGCAATAACCAGCTAATACTTACTTAGCGATTGTGAAATAAGAAGGAAACGAGTAGTACTCGTAGTAAAAAAATGCTCGACTTAACACCTACCTAAGCCTCTTAGACTCTTTACACACTGTGACTTTTAGCAGCAATGCAGTTGCGCGTTTTGAAAACGCGTTTCAGCATCGCTACTCACGCAATAAACAGATTTAATTTTGGCGACTGCATCGATACTTACGCGCGTTAGTATCGATGCAGTCGCCAAAATTCAGTACATAATTTGACAATTTCCAGCTTCCGCATAGCGACTGCATCGCTGCTAAAAGTCGCAGTGTGTATAGGTTGACATTTTGCGACTGCTTTGATGCTAGGGCGCGTAAGCATCGCGACTGTATCGATGCTAAAAGTAGCGCAGTGTGAAAAGGTTGACATTTTGCGATTGCAGCGTTGCTAACGCGCGTTAGCATCGCGACTGTATTGATTCTAAAATAGCATAGCGTGTAAAGGTTGACATTTTGCGACTGCATCGATGCTAAAAGTCGCAGTGTGTAAATTGTCTTATTTGTTAACTCACTTTTAGACATAGAAACTGGGAATTCTACTGAATCTTATTACAGTGTAACTACGTGCTTGCACAGAAGTACTGCAATGCGGATGTGCAAACTGCGTCGCACGGTAATTGTCTGGCTGAATTAAGATCTAGATTTAGTCTAGGTTTGTTTCTTAATTAAGGTCTAGGTAAAAGTAATGTAATTATTTCATTTTATTCGTTGAAAGTATTAGAAAAGCATTACACCGAGCATTATTTTTATGTTTTAGTTCCATGTATGGAAGCCCCTCTGAAATGTATTTTTTTTTGTATGGGAATCGTAAAACGGTTAACCGGATACACCTAACTACCAAGTTTCATCTCTGAAATACAATACATCTCTGAAATAATTGACGTATTTGATGTATTTAAACGGCGATCGGGGCGCGGAGGCATACTGGAAAGAGTGCATTAGAACACCAACTACCGAGCGCGTTTGTTTGGCGATGGAAGGTCGCCTGTTCGAGCCGCAGCTCGTCCGTCTCGAGAAGCCTGATTCGGATGGAGAGTCGGTAAGTACTTTTGTTTAACAGTTTGTTTTTCCCAAGTGTAATTTTCGTAAAGACGCGCGCGTAAAGCGAACCGCGGCGCTTTAAGCATTTGTCTCCCGCCTCGCCCCGATTAACCCCATACGCACACGTTCAAATACACGCACACAAACCCAACCTACAGGTTGGGTTTGTTTGTACACGCACACAAACCCAACCTACAGGTTGGGTTTGTGTGCGTGTGTGTTGTAATCATGCATTTATTTTAATGCCTAAAAATAAAAGTCGTTTCCCAGCGAAAATTTTTGTTACATACGATTTGGTACGATGTACATTATGCGAGGTTTAAGGCTTCGTTAAGCGTTTTGTTACACCCTGTATAGTTTCAGAATAAAGTGTCTGAGTCAAACAGGACGGACAAACATACTGACTTGACAAAACTATAAGGGTCATTAAGGGTTCCATTTTTTACCATTCGGCTACGCAACCCAAAAAATATGGTTCAATAAGACGTAGATGGTACTGTTGTTAGCAGATATATTACAGTTAAAACACAAGTGGGAGGCACCAACTTTTAATATTCATCACAAATTATTTCATAAACTTTATGAATAAACTTTTTGTTGCCCAAACTGAGGTCCGTAAAAACTGACTTTGCGAACAACACAACGATAATTTACGGAGTTTGGCCCAAGTTATAAGAAAACCCATTTTTATGATGGCATTAATTTGGTAAATTATTGATGACTAGCGGTCCCCGTGACTATGTTCGATCGTTTTGCGTTTGCTCCCTCTTCTCCCTTGGTAACACGATGTTTTCTAGGCTTAAAGCTTCCTCGATAAATAAGCTATCCAACACAAAAATATTTTTTCATATCGGTCCAGTAATTCCTGAGATTAACGCGTCCAAGCAAACAAACAAACTCTGCAGCTTTATAATATTAGTAAAAATATATTTTCATATCGGTCCAGTAATTCCTGAGATTAGCGCTCTAAACAAACGAGCAAACCCTTTAGCTTTATATTATTAGTTTAGATATCATATGCATAGCAAAGAGACTTCCTCAATATGTAGGTATAGTGAACTTCACTTTGACCTCAGGTTTCGAAATCAAAGATCTGGGCCCAATACATCTGCCATGACCATGGTAGGAGTATATCCGATACGAAAAGGAACACGATACGCCCACTGAACAGATATATAGCGTTCTGTCTCACTGTTATATGGAGCGAAAGCGAGAGTGAGCGAGAGCGTATTTTGCCAGTGCTGACTCGTTTCGTGCATGTCACGCGACGATGTTGACCTTTGCCCCTTGGGAAAGGTGTCATAGTTTTCAATACACATAATATTATTTCGCATGACACGTTCCTAGCACGGTCATGGTACGAGTATGCTACGGTGTAGAAAGCAGAAACCTTAACGCTTTTATCCAAACAAGCGTTTCAGCTGTATAATTCAGAATGCATATAAGTTCAAATCGTTTTGAGTGATAATGTTTTAACTGTGTCTTTGTATTCATGATATAAATAGGATACTATCATTATTTTTAGGAAATTTAATTTTTTTTTTCTTAGCACCCTAACGATTTTATTAGTCACCTACGTCATCGGCTTCGCCTCTCTTAATTCAATGCCCAATTTTTCTTTTTCTATAATCTTGTACTTAATTTATTTTTAAAAAAATAATGAAAAAAATAAATATCTTAATCTTTAATTTTCTCAAAAACTAGCGTATAAAAACCCAAAGCGTTTTTTTCAAAAAAGGATCCATTTCTTGTGCTGAATCAGCCCTTTAAATGTTATCACTAAAAACGAGGTGACCTTATATAAACAGAATTTAGTGCATTAGGTGCTACCCTCTTCACACATAACACAGCTACACGAATACTATACTTCTTCTCTTCTCTCTCTATACGTACATACAGGTTGTTGTTTGGTCAACGACGAGTGACTCAGGGTTCGTTGTATAAACGATACTGATACCAGCAAAAAATATGTAAAAAATTATATTTAAAATAAAATTTGCATATAATTAAAAAAATGAATAAATATTACTCATATTGTCATCCCTGAGTTGGATGTCACTGACCAAAACAACACCCTGTATACATAACATAAAGATGTGTTAATAACACCACTTATGGCTCGAGTAAGTTGATCTATTTTCATGATTTTTACTTAGTTGGATTTATCGTCGGAACTTCTAGTTTTTTTTTTTTTATAATACCTATGATATTGTTTGACTATTTGCTATTGCTATTATTTATTCATGTCTAAATGGGCCGAACTTGAAATGTTTTTATAAACCTATGTGCCCCCAATTAAAGGCAAATAAATGATTCTTGAGTCTATAATAATTGCTAATATCTCACTTCTTGTACCACAGCCCCAGAGTCTTCATCTCAAATTCGCACGCAACTCCCCAAATGAGTCGATCTGTCATCTCTTTGTCTGGGAGGGTTTTCACTTGGCACATTTACTTTTATTATTTTCTTTAATGCTTGTTTACTGTGACTAATGGCCACTTTTCTCTAACAGTCTCTTAGTATAGGGAACGTTAAAGAGATACTTTGAGAAACTGTTCAAATATAAGATTAAAATTTTAACTATTTCTTAATAAAGTAGTTACCTCAAACAGCACAGGGGCGCTATAAGCGCAATAAACTTTTTTTAAATATGTTTTTTTGTTTGTATTTTTGTGTATGTCAAATAAATAATTATTCTTTTCTATTCTTTTTTATTCTATTCTAAGTCACTCCATCGCACTGTCCTGCTAACCTTAACACAAGTATTTTTTATTTATCCCGCGGCCTGCACTCACGTGAATATAATGTCGTAAATCAAACTCGGTTGAGTTTATAAAGTTCTTTATTCGATCACCACACTTATCTATGATACAAATCACTATCTCTAACCACATAAATAATTATAACTGCATTTTAACATACGTTACTTTTCACAACCTTTCGCTTCGGTGGTCAGTACTAGACAGCCTCGCCTTTCGAGTGCACTCCGCAAGTCAGAAAATAAGAAGGGAAGGGGTTTGCGAGTGTTGCCATTTTTAAATAGCGATAACGTTATTCAGGAAAGTAACAATACTCGTTTTTATAGAAATATAAATAACGTTAACTGTTATTATAATGAGTTAAGATTACAACAGGGCTACAAATGATATCGTATGTGCTATTCCAATACATCAGATATATTATTGTAAAGTTTTAAAAAAATCTCTTGAGCAGTTTAAGCGTGAAAGAGTAACGAACATACGGCCACCCTTACAAACTTTCTTACCAGGACTATTTTAATGGCAGTGAAACCCGTTTTTGACATAAAGCCTTTGTAATCCTGCGCCTGATATCTCTCTCTGATGTTATACCGCCGTCTCACTGTGTTAATTCCCGGTCCTCCGTGGAAAGCGATCGCGACCGCGTTTTGACCAACCTGTAGTCCAGAGGTTAACAGAAAACATGTTCCTACTAAATTTCAACAATGTGATGCTTATAGTTACAGAATATACAGACAGACAGACTTGACAAAACTATAAGGGTTCCGTTTTTTGCCATTCTGCTACGGAACCCTTGAAATTAAGACAAAGATTTTGGTAGTGGTCGAATCTTTGTTGCTTCTTAGGCCATTTTCATCAATGCCCTTTCATGCCAGCCACTCGGAACTACTCGGTTTCCCGTAAAAATATTTACCTCTTCGTTTAAATCGTTCCTCTTCGGTTAAATAGTTTGCAACAAATGAGCATTATGTAGTAATTAGAGAAGTTATTTTAGTATAGACTGAAAATAGGATCTCAATAATTTTACCCAAACCCACCTCGCAAAATTACCTATTTAAAATGAATTAATATCCAAAAACATTTAATTACTGATTAAGACCGCTCAAAACGATTGATCATAACTTTTTCAAGGGTCATGGTAAAGGTCTATAAGGCTTATTTTAGCTTATTCATCACAAGTGAAAAGGGTGAGGAGTGGGATGCAAAAAGGTTTCTGTAGCTTATTCGGAAATAGACCTTACGTTCATTCTGCCTTCGGAAAAAATATCGAGAATTGTTACTTTTAGAAGGCACTGACCCACTGTTGCATAAACAGACGGGTTGACAACAGCGCTATGCTGATGTCATGCGTAGTGACGTATCCATAAGAGACCAGAAATTTCGCAATAGTCGGACTGACAGCACGGTAGCTCAATTAGCAGGGCGTTTGACCCGGTTAGCTGGAAGTTGCGGGTTCAAGTCCCGCCCATGAGCTATTTTTGGTTTCTTATTTCATCTTTAAGAATATAAAATATGACACTGTGAGTGTTAAAAACATTCTTAAACTTGAATTTATTTTCATTTTCTTTTGTTGTGCCATACACAAGTTTATCCTGAGTGCTCTTTGTTTCTAATGTAGTGTTCTTATGTTTCATGAAAATCTGTTCAGCCGTTTAAAGACTGTCTTTAATAGTTGATGAGGAATCTGACTTCTGATTCTGACTGATTCCTTTTGTCCGATTAATTTAAAATTTGGTCCCGAATTACTTTAAATGTCGGGGGGTTTGGTTAATTTCAATTTGGTATACAAGTAATTTTGGTAAGCGACGCCTGACTCAGGGGTGGTTGCACAACGATACTGAGGCAAAAAAATACACAAAATCAATAAATTATTGCGACACTAGCGAACGAGTTAAAATACCAACTCCAGGTCGCCTCTACGTAGCTTAGTAGCTACGGCGTAGTATTTCGTAGATACGCGTGGGAGCGAGTTCCCCATTCATTTTAAAATATATTAGAATGTTGTGAAGAAGCATTTAACTTAAAGAAAATATAATTTTTAAATATGCATAACTCATACCATCATCCCTGAGTTGGATGTCCGAAACCGAACAACTGTATTTTTAGATCAATTAAAAGAAATCTGTTTTCTATTATCTGAGACTAATATCTAAATTGATTTGGCAAGTAAACGTGATAATGACATTACAAATTTTCATTAGCCATCTACTGGCAATTTCGTTAATGCTGAGATGGGTCTCTAATCCTATTAGGTGCTTCTATTCCAAACACGTAATGCTGAAGTAAGGGACTGAATTTGTGATAAATTTATTGGTAGCGAAAAAAGATTAGAAACAGATTAGAATTGGCACAACTAGGGGCAATTCTCGCGCAATTCGTATACGAAAAAAGTTCACCGATCGAATTTTCTTTGTTGAAGAAAAAAAAATGATTTTGATTTCATAGGGTCACGATTTCTATGTATTTAGATTTTGTTCGTGCCATAGTTTTTTTACGTGTAGGTATTGAACTTAATTTTTTAGGTAGAACAGTTAAACTCGCAATCGAATTTCCACACGAAAAAATTTCGATTGCCGCGAGAATCGGCCTCCTGCTTTAAGGCTTGTTTACACTGTCAAAGTAGCTAACTATTTAAATAATAAAAGCACATGTAAACCTGTTTCAAAAACTTATGGTTATCAATAGGCTACACACATCATGCACGAAGTCCAAATGAATTTGTTTCTGCTAAACAGAGGACAAATGTGTTATTTCAACCTTTTTTATAGTATTTTAAAGGGGGCTTGACTTTTTAATTTATTCAGGGCATTCTAAGTGCTTTTTCACTTATTTTTTAAGGTTCGATTGCTTTATCTAACGATAACTTTCGCAAACCATAAGCAATAACATTTAATAAGCAAGGTAAAGTCATGATTATCCATATTTTTTTAAATACGAGATTATTCTCAAATGTTTTTTTTTTAAACTTGAAGCTCGCTAAAGTTGTGTTAAAACACTGCAGTTGACCAAAGCCAGCAATTTCTAATTCAAACGCGAACTATCGCCAACTTCTACAGATTTTACCAATTAGTTTAAATAATACAAAACCAGCTTGACTTCGTCTCCACTCTACAATTTTCCCTTGTCATATTCCACAGTATTATAACCCACAAAGCGTTGAAAGAGCTCAAGATGAAATGGTCTTGTATTCGTTTGGTGAAAATATGTATTTTTGAATAGTGAATAACGTTGTGACTTTATTCAAAAACGTTCTCTAGGAATATGTTGATCATTTATTCATGCGTTAGGTTTAAACAAAGTAGGTGTCAAGTTTCTGAAAAATTCAAAAACTTGTGGATTCGTAAGTAGATCAAAAATCAAAAAGATATATAGTAGTTATTTAGAAAGATGTTAAACAATTCGGCTTTTAGTTTTGTGCTGAAATAACTTTCAAATAATACCTACTACAACTTTTTAGGGTTCGGTAGCCGCGAAAAACGGAACTCTTCTAGTTTCGTCAAGTCTGTTTGTCTGTCTTTCTGTCCGTCCGTATGTCACAGTTACTTTATTCTGAAATTATTAGTATAACATAGTTGAAACTTTGTAAATAGATGTATTCTGTTCACAGCTTTACGTTTCTCATAAAAAATAATGATATATAATGTGAGGATAGGTCTTTTAAAATGACATCGAGGTTCTTTAAACCATTTTGTCTAAAAGTCTAACGTTTGGGAGGTAGACGCTTCCATAGTGGTAAAATGGGCGTCCCCTCATTTTACTTCTGGTCTGAACGAGATCGAACTATTAATTTCTAAGATAAAGCATATTTTCAATCACCGCACACATAACTTTGTTATTCCTATGAAAAAGAAAGTTATAATAATTGCTGTCAACAAAATATTGTGGTATTTTGGCTAAATTGAAGTAAGTGGATCTCTAATTCAGTTAAAGTTAGCACGGAACCCTTAGCGTGCGAGTCCAACTCGTATTTGGTCGGCTTTTATATTATTTAATTCATTCATTAGCATCTCCGTGCTTCAGGCACGTTAAGAAGTTGGTCCCGGCTAATATCGGTTGATATTAGTCGTTAAGCCTGGTCAGAGACCCTATGGGTGCCTTGATAAATTATCAAAGCGAGGTTGGTCAATTGCCTTGCAAACACCCCTTCGCCAATCCGCACTGAGTCCGCGTGGTGGAGGATGGCTCATACTAGATACCTCATAGGTACTGAGGTAAGGCTTTTGCCCAGCAGTGAGTCAGGTATTTTTATCATGGGTCTATTGTTCTAAAAAAAGTGAGGTGCAAACTTAAGTTCCTAAAGGGTCCATGAAATTTCAAATTAAGAAAACAAAACCACCAGGTCCATGTACAATTTTAGGGTACCGTTGCCGAATAGCAAAAAAAGAACCCTTATAGTTTCATCAAGTCTGTCTGTCTGTACGTCTGTATTTCACAGTCAGTTTATTCTGAACCTATTCGGAATGCATAGATAAAACTTGGTAGGTAAGTGTATCCACTTTACGATTCTCATACATAGAATAAAATAAAATGACATTTGAGGGGGATACATGGAACTAAAACAAAATAAATATTATTGCTCCAACCTATGCATGTGGGGTGTCTGTAGATAGGTATTCAAGGTTCCAAAAAACATTTTTCGAAGCAAGTGTCAATTTAAATGTCACACAAACACAATGTAGTGCCATACAAATAAGGTACTTTCAACGAAAATTGGTTTGAACGAGATTGAACTAGTGGTCTTTGAGATAGAACATATTTTCAACAACCGTAAATATAACTTTGTCTTTCATACAAATACTATGAAAAACAAAGTTATTTTTGCTGTCAACTAAATATTGTGGTAGTTTGGCTAAATGGACTAAGTTCAAGTTGGCACGGAACCCTCAGTGCGTGAGTCCGACTCGCACTTGGCCGGTTTTTGTTTTGGTACAGTCCGCAATCTGGTACAATCAACTAAATCCGAAGAACTAGGAGTGCATAAGTCCATAGGAGGTATTGGAGTTTTTCTTGACAAAATATTTTTAAGTTTCAAAAATTGTCATTCGTCTAACCAAATTTTGGAGAAATACAGGGAAAGCAGTATTTAAAAGGAGGTTTATAATAAGGTTTTTGTATGCTCCTTGGTACGAATCACGTAAAACTTGGCATCAAAAATCTGGATTTACTTTCCTGTATTTAAATATCAAATATAGTGACACTTAAATAGCTCCGTATAAATATACTTACTTGCCTCTTCAAAAGCACAAATAACTTCCTACCGTTAGATCGTAGCAGAAAAAACATCAAAGGTACAAAAAAAACGTGGAGATCGGCCATATCCATTGACCCGTTATATATTTGCGGGGTAAAATTAAAAAACATCCCCCTTTGTCTCTGATGTATAAAAATGTGGAGTAGTCTTTGTTTATCTAGTGATAAATTTTCAAATCAAATCATTTATTTGCAATAAATAGGGTTGATAAAATGTTGTTGAAATACAGTTTATGTGGCTTACTGACCTATTTAGCCGTTTAGTACAGCATGCAATTTAAAATATTACATAATAATTAATTATAAATGATTTTAGATTTAAACATGTCAACAGATAATAGGGATTACAATTCAATTTAATTAATAACAAAAGTCAATAAATAAGGGCAAATCAGGATAAATTTTCAAATTATATCAATAACATAGATTATTGTCATTCTGAAATTCCTTCACACTATAATAACATTTCTTTAACAGCCAGTCTCGTAAATTTTTAGTCATTAGTTTTAATGGTCCGACTTTAAATTACTTTGGGATTTCATTGAACAATTTGACACACATGCAGTAGCAACTTTTCTGGCAGCAGTTTCTGGATTTCGGTCTAAGGCAAGTCTACCACTATCCCTCGTGTTTCGAGGATAAACGTCGGCGGCTGTTTTAAATAATTCCGGATGTTGCTTTACAAACTTAAATACTTCTAAGATGTACATACTCGGGACAGTGAGTATTCCTAGCTTAATAAATAAGGGCTTACACTTTTCAAATGGACCCTTACCGCAAATAGCCCTTATGCACTTTTTTGTGCGATAAAGACCCGATTTACATCCTTGCTATTGCCCCACAGAAGGAGACCATAACTGATGTTACTGGCAACGTATCCATAGTAAGCAGACAAAGTAATACCGAGACTAGTTACCTTAAATAATCGCCTCAATACGAAAACAAATCTATTTATTTTATTACATACCATATTAATATGATCAGTAAAGCTTACATTTTCGTTTACGACTATGCCCAGAAATGTGACAATGCTAGCCCTGTTAATATTTTTTCCACCATATCGTATATTCAGACTAGTATCTGCACTTCCTATTATATTAAAATCTATAAAATTAGTTTTTGTCAAATTTACATTAAAATTAATCTTATCTAAATAGTTTATTATATTTTCAATTGTGTCATTAATGTCATTTTCGAAATTATTTGAATTGTCATTGCTTGATTTAAAAATAATAGATATGTCATCAGCAAACATAATGCTCTGGTGTATTGTCACTTTTGGCAAGTCATTTATATAAAGCAAAATTAATATAGGACCCAGAACACTGCCCTGCGGTACTCCAAATTTATTTACTTTAAAACTAGAGCGTTCTGAAATCATCGTGTTTTCTTTGTTTGTTTTATTTATTTCTACACATTGGTGTCTATTTTCGAGGTATGATTTGAGCCAAGAGAGGCAATGGCCTCTTATTCCGTTTCTTTCTAATTTATCTTACAAGTCCTCGTGGACTACAAAGTCGAATGCTTTGGACATATCGATGAAGAGGACAGTTGTGCGCTGTTTCTCATCCAGTCCAAGGATAACATTATGTATTAAATCAAAGCACGCGAGAGTAGTTGACTTTCCTTTTTGAAAACCATATTGTTCCGGGGCGATAATGTTTAATTTCATAAAGAAGTCAAGTAGTCTCTTATGGATGGCTTTCTCAAAAATCTTAGACATTACCGGTATTAATGTGACTGAACGGTAGTTACCAACATCAGATTTGTCATTATTTTTGTATATTGGTTTTACAATAGAAAACTTAAGTGAATCGGGGAAGCATCCTGTCTCAAAGGATAGGATAGGTAAAAAAAATACATATTGGACACTGCTTTGATCCAATATTAAGTAGGTATGCATTACAACACCCAGAGAAGAGGCAATGTAGAAAATTATAATGTCTACATTGACCCGACCGGTAATTGAACCCAGAACAAGGGTGTCAATTTAATATTCGACCTGACTCATTTCAGGTTTGTCTAAAGTTTGTTTTTCTTTGCTATTCGAATAATGTGAACAATCTTTTTATAACTTTTCAAATAATATCAGTGAAAAAAAAACATTAACTTTTTTAATTAAAAGATCTCGGTCACAATTTACCTATGTAGTTGGTGATTTTTACTGCTCATTTTATTTTAAAATGAATAATTTCGGTAAAAAGAAATATCAAGATTGTTTAAGATATTCGAAAAGCAAAAAGAACAGTATTTAGTGTTAAACCTATCTCATTGCGGTATTTTGCAATTAGGTTAATTTTTCAAAAAAATAATAAGCTCTGGGAAATCGGTGCTCAAAATACATACTTGATATTGGCAAAAGTGCTTAGAAAGTTGTAATATCGATGATTATCATGCTTAACCACTTTTTAACAAAAATCGCTTGCACAAAGACACATAAATTAGACAATACACGACGAGAAGTGCAAGAGATTTTGGATCTTTAAGTGATAAGGCGCGATAGACATCAGCCGTACCCTGAACAAAAAAAAACATCTTCTAAAAACTAACTAAAATACTCAAAATAACACATTAACCCTCTGCTTAGGAAAAACAAATTCAAATGTATTTGCTGCTTTCTTCTCTTTTACGCACATCATGCACCGACTACATTTGTAGTCTTATGAACGTAAGCTTGAGATCTTCAGAACTACTGAACCGATTTTGATGACACTTACACTGTAACCTGAGTTTAAACATATTTAATTGAACTAAAACAGAAAAATCTCGCTATGACTTCAAGTTTTCGTGAAATTCGTGGACAAACATACAAATATACGAAACATACATACATTTACTATATTATTCACATGTGTTTGGAAGCCTTCATAGATCAACATATACTATATCACATCCATACACATTAAATTGATTACCTCCATTTTTGAAGTCGATTTAAAAACCCTGGGAGTTGAATAGCTACTCACATCCATTTGTTTCATACATCTAAGTTCTGATAAAAAAGCGAACTTCGACAATATTTACGCTACGTGAAAATTCAAAAAGTGTTTTGTGTTTAAATTCCTAAGTTGTGCTCTTATTGTCTGAATAAAAAATTAACGGTGTGAAATGAAGCGTGTGAAACTCTGAAGGCTGAAATAATAAAAATAAGACTTTAACACAACTTTAAAAAACAGATTCGTTTTAAACAAAAGAAACGTTGAGGAATATTTGCAAGTGTTCATTAGTTTATAATGATCTTATGAGCAATTTTATTTTTGTATGGATTTTAGGTATTTCTAGCATTTAAACGTCTCACTAGAAGGTTCGGCGCAACTGTGTTAGGAAGGCAAAGGGAAACACTTCCTACTTACCGGGTGTTATGGCCGGGGACCAAGGTCCCATGA
Organism: Pyrausta purpuralis; assembly: GCA_963924145.1. Lineage (NCBI taxonomy): Eukaryota > Metazoa > Arthropoda > Insecta > Lepidoptera > Crambidae > Pyrausta > Pyrausta purpuralis. The sequence goes on along the minus strand of OZ001669.1, from coordinate 1,629,720 downwards.
TCACTGTCTTGGTTTATCCATATGTAGTTAGTCCGCTCTAAATCTTTAATATCGCGGTTCAGTCTCCATACTTCGACTATAGCGCCATCTAGTCGCGTCGAGTCGAGACAGCGTGTTGCGATGATATGTAGTGACAGTGGCGATTAATAGATGTCGTTACATGCATTGCAGAGTCTATAAACTTATGTTATTATTTACGAAATTTTATATATCATATATATTAGTGTGATTTCAATGTACGAGTAACAGTTTTAAATCCACTGAATTATAATCTGTCGATTTCTTGAGTACTATATAGAACTTCAAACATTTTGTTGTGATCTGAAATAACGAATCACTGTAAAAAGTTGTGGATATTGTGGTGATAAGGATAAACGGGGTGAGCGAAGCGAATAATAACTCACTAGTGGTCCCCCGCGGCGTTGCCTGCGTAAATTTCGGATTTCCTGTATTTAACAAAAATGAAAACCACGTACCTATTTTCATGGTTAGTGCGTGGTCAAGGTCTCTGCCGCCTAACCACTTGCACGACGAAAATAGCTTGTACACATCATACAAAAACGGGCGTCACATTAAGCAAAAATAATATGGGATAAATAAATAAATATCCTTTGGACATTCCCACACATCGCCATCTAGTCCCAAGGTAAGCTACTCAAAGCTTGTGTTATAGGTGTCAGACAACGGATTTAATACTTAAATACTTTTTGTTTTGTAAATACATACATGATATACATAGAAAACACCCAGACCAATACAAACAGACATGTTCATGCACACAAATGTTTGTATTGTGCGGGGATCGAACCCGCACCCGCTGCGTAGTAGGCGATTTCTCGACCACTACACCAGACGGGTCGTCAAAATGGGATGCTGTAAAACATTCGAAACGTCATGCATATAGTTTTAATAAAATGTGCGTAAAATAAATAAACAAACAATATATCTAATCTTATATCTAGAGCTATCCAACGCGGCAACGCAGCCAGCATCGTAGCTTCCTTGCCGCAAGGAAATGGTTTCGTTATTGAATAGGTAGATTTTCAGTGTTTTTTTGAGTTGCATGTCTTAGTTTATGTTTTTCTTGTTTGTTATTAATAAAGTATAGAAAACAAATCTTTCCTCTTTGTAATATTAGTATAGATAATTTTCAGCTATCTTAGACCACCAATATTAATTTAATACACAAGACAAAGACTCAACTGAAATGAAAGAGAGTCCTTCTTAAATAAGTTATGTTTAGAACAATAGGAGACAATAGGCACTCAACATTTCTATGAAAACATCTATACCTAGGTCGATTTGTCTTATTTTCCAGACATTATTAATATCTGAAGTGTGGTGGTGCGTTTAGACGGGTGAGTCGACTGGAATGTTTTGTTGTGTGATGGCAAGTTTACTTGAATGGCAAGTTTGTTTAAAACCCAACTATATTAAATCATTCTCCTGCACCCATTGCAAACTTTCTGCGTGACCTAAAGGTATGAAGTGTAGAAAATGCTAATAGCATTAAGTCCTCATTTTGTGCATTGCTATTTCGTGCTATAAAGTTTTAAAAAAGGAGCATGTGCTCAGGTATGTAAACGTCTATTTACCAGTCAATGCGCTTATAATAATAATGCGCCTGTGATCTAGCCTACTAAAATATTGTGCGTTGGTCGGTCAGTCTGCTATTACTTTAATCGTAGCAGGCCTAAAATGATTTTTATTTTCAATTCTTTAACTGTTATCTCTCAATGAGACAACGAGCGAAATACAGTTTAAATAGTAGTTAACTCACGTTCAACTTGTTTTGGAAGAATCACCAAACGGTATATTGTGTTTTGACCTTTTCACCTTCTGACTCGGTTTTTAATAAGCTACAAAGTACCTAAAAAGTTCTGGCTTCATAATGACGGCTTATAGGCATTAGGGAGTTCTACCATGAGCTCAGCTCTACAAAATGGTGACCATCAGACGTAAATCCATGTTACTATTAATATACTATTTCAAAAACGCATTACGTGCCTATAAACTTTGAGTGTTTCCCTCGATTGCAACAAGCCCCCAATCATCAGATCCCAATTTGGCAACTATGGGACCAAATAAAATTTACAAACGATTAAATGACAAATCGGTCCACAAATGCAAATACAAAATAAAATTCAGTCGAATAGATAGCCTCATCTTTGAAGTTGGCTAAAAATGTTAGTTTAGCTGTCATCAGATCTCGGTTGTGGTTTAAAGCGTGAGTTCCGTGCTTCTTATTGTAAATTTTATAGAAGTTTAGTAAATATCGCAATTTATGTATAGGTCGGGTGGTATTCCTAGTTTTAAATTATTACTTTAAAATAAAGCTCGTGCTGTGATTTGATCATAAACTCGAGGCGAGCTCCCAATTTTTCTACAAAGAAGTTCAGTTCAAGGTAATGCTCATACTTATTGTTTTTAATATTTATTCTTTGTACGTACGCATGTTACGTACTCTGACGACTGCTGATGCTAATAAAATGACAAAACAACTAGGCCAATAAGTGGCACTTCACTCGACTTGCCTATCGTAACTCGCGCAAGTAGACTCGCCCGTTCAAACGCACCCGGGTCGATGTTGCCTCCGCATTTCGCCGCAGTGGGCCTCCGACTTGCGAATCCGGGCACTGGTGGTCTATTCTGGTAGTTATTGTTCATTTGTTCATCTGACGACCTCCGTGGACGAGTGGCTAGCACGCTGGTTTCAAGCGTCGGCATCTCGTGGGGTTCCGGGTTCGATTCCCGGTCGGGTCAAAGTAAAAAAAAGATCTTTTCTATATTGTCTCGGGTCTGGGTGTTGTGGTACCACCGTTGTGTATGATTTCCATAACACAAGTGCATTGGCTACTTACTTTGGGATCAGAACAATGTATGTGATTGGTGTTCAATATTTATTTATTTAACAAACTTTAGAATCGAGTATAAAATTTCAGTGTCTAAAACACACTATGCTAAAGGTACGCGACCGAAGTTCCGCGACTAATTTTACGTTCCAACGTTTCGGCTTAATTTGACGTCAGTAGTTTAAATAGCATTGCAGGCGTAATCATGTCGAACTTCGGTCAGGTTCAGCTTGGTATTGTGTATTAAAATTATTTTAGAAAGACTTTTAGCTTCGATGCAGTCACACGTTTTGAAAACGTGACTTACGAAATCAATAGATTTAATCGATGCTAACGCGCGTTAATGCAGTCACCAAAATTCTGTTCATAATTTTACAATTTCCAGCTTCTGCATCGCGACTGCATTTTTTTTTTAAAGACTTTATTGCAAAAAGTGTACAAAGGTGGACTTAATGCTAAAAGCATTCTCTGCCAGTCAAACCTTTAGGTCATGCAGAAAGATAGCAACGGGTGCAGTGAAAAAAAAAAACACAAATTAAAATAGGCAAATAGTAACAAGAATCTAATAAATATATTATTGAATTAAATAAATAACTATATCGATAAATAAATAAACTACAAAATATATATAAGTATATACATAAAAATAAATAAAGCATAAATACATACATATAATAATAATATTATGCAATTATTCACTCTTTCAGAAATGTACGAACTTTATTCTTGAAAGACAACTTTGCATCGGTTCTCTTTATATCCACGGGAAGAGAATTCCACAGTCGTGTTGCCGCCACTGTGAATGACTTGGAAACGTACGAGGAACGGTGGGCCAGCGTGCCTAGCCGGAGATTGTCAGATGAACGGAGAAACCGATCATGGGTTTGACACAGATATGGAAACATGACTGCATCGATGCTAACGCGCGTTATGCTAATGTAAATGCGATGCTTAATGTAGCGCAATGTGTTAAGGTTGACAGTTGTGACTGCATCGATGCTAGCGCGTTAGCATAGAGACTGCATCGCTGCTAAAAGTAGCAGTGTGTAAAGGTTGATATTTTGCGACTGCATCGATGCTAAAAGTCACAGCTAGAGTGTAGGGGTTCTGAGTGAGCCTTTACATTAGAGCGACATCATGGCCGCTGTGTGTGAAGGCTTACTGCTGTCATTGATGTATGAAAAATGTTAAAAGTCTAATATAATGTGATATAAAAAAAGATATCCGAATTTTCCCTTTGTCGAAATAAGACGTTGCTTCGTTCCAGTTTCCAAGATTCTGAGATCGCGATAAATAACCTGTAGGTTTTGATTTTTAACTTGCAAGTTAAAAAAAAGCAATATGCTGATATTTACAGAAAAAACAGCTGTATCTTTTGATTGCGTTGGTTTAAGAGTTCGATTTTTCACAGCTTTATGGAATCGCAGAGCTGAGTATTTGATATTTTCAGCTTGAAACCTCCACGTGTTCCAGAGAAAAAGCGAAGGGACAGACAGAGGGACGGACAACGAAGTGATTCGATAAGGGTTCCGTTTTTAACCTTTAGGTACGGAACGCCAAAAATAAGACTGAGTGGATCTTGGTGGCGGCTGATGCTGCGTCGTCGGCGTAATAGTCCTGTGGTCGGCGCTAAGTGATGTAGTAATCGGAATATTGACGGGCCTTTGACGGCTAGCTGCAACTTTTACGTCAGACGTGTCGGCCATCGTCCTTAAATCAAAACCGGCGAAGTTCGAACTGAATTTGGAAATCCACTTACTTCCACTGAGCTAAAATACCACAGTATGTGTTTGACCGCAAATATAACTTTGTTTTTCATAGTGTTTGTATGAAGATCAAAGTTATGTTTGCGGTTGTTAAAAATGTACTATATCTCAAAAACTACTAGTTCGATCTCGTTTAAACCAATTTTCATTGAAAGCATTTGTTAAGATCTACATAATATAAAACTTCTATATCTTTTAAAAAGACCTATCCATAGACACACGCATAGGTTTGACAAAAAAAAAGGATTTTAGTTTCATGTATGGGAGCCCCCCCTTAAATATCATTATTTATATATTTTTTTGTATAATCGTAAAGCGGTTAACAGGATACGTCTTCCTACCAAATTTCAACAGTATGATGCTCATCGATACAGAATAAAGTGTCCGTGACATACGGGCGGACAGAGAGACAGACTTGATGAAACTATAACGGTTCCGTTTTTTGCCATTCAGCTACTAAACCCTAAAAATGAAGATTTGGCACGCTCACGCGCACGCATGAAAGCGCTGTAGGCGCTTTTCAGTAGGTAATCTTGAAATTATGTCTTATGAGTAGGGCCCAAAACGTACGACGAAAGGTGTACGTGTTGACTGTACGTGCCTGAAACATAGTGCTTTTTTGAGAGTAGAACTTTAGTAGACCTAAAAAGCAGTTTTCCTAAAACATAAGGTTAGGTAACATTCCCTAAGTTTATTTATTTATAATTTAATGCACTGTAAGTTGTAAAACTTGCGCACTTAATGCCTTATGGCATTTTCATGGCGAAATATTAATAATAAGTGAGAAGAGTGGTAAAAAAGAAGTAAAATCCAGTAACATAAACATACATACTAAAATTACACAAATATACATATAATAATATATGTATAAGAAAAAAACTACTAAACATACAAGGAATACATATACTTGATAAATACGAAATTCTAAATGAGTAAGGCAATGCTATTGACGACATTCAAAATAACACAAGTAAAAGAATATGGGTCATATGTTATTTCCTAGGATGAACCTCAAGTGTATAAGTTTCTATGAAATATAAAACTTTTCTTTTCATTCTTTTCTTATTGACGCTTTGAATTTGAATTTTCTAACATAATTAAACTACTTACCTACCTTCCTACCCGTTGTTATTTCTTTTTTAGTGAATCCTTTTACAATCCTTTGAAATTTGCAATTGGCTTGAAAAGAACCATCATTTAAAAAATTGCTTCCATCAAGCTCCATTTAAGAAAATTAAACTTGAAAAGGAACTTTTGCACAAACTTCTGTTTGGAAGTTCCGAGGAATAAATTTTTTCCTCATTTACTAAAGTTGGCAAAGAAAACTTTAGGATTATTACGCTTATTAAATTTACAACAGTTTTATGAAATAACTAAGTAAGATTATTAGGGTATAAATTAGTTCGCGCGGAAAACTCACTCCTTTTACAAGTAACACTCTTTACTATTTCATTTTATTTATTCTTTATTGGGTAAATCAAACAAAATACAAATGGTGTACTTAATATTTATATAATTTTAATCAATAACAAACCTTAAACGAATTAGTAATAAATTGATAGGATGTAAAAGAAAGAGTTATCTTATCTTATAATTTACAACTCTCAACTTAATAAGTACTAGGACGGTTAATTTAAATATATTGGACACCAATCACATGCATTGCTCTGATCCCAAAGTAAGTAGCCAATGCACTTGTGTTATAGAATACAGATACAACGGTGGAACCGCAACACACAGTCCCGAGACAATATAGAAAATTATGATTTCTACATTGAACCGACCGGGAATGGAACCCGGAACTACAATACTCTATAATTTTTTTTATACATATCATATCAGTATTGAAATTTGTTGCGAGTAATCACTCGCAACTAATTTCATATAAATAAAAGGAGAATGCCCAAATTACATTGATCAAACGTTTCCGAAAATTACAAGGCGCGAATACAAAGGTGACGTCACAACCTGCCAACATGGCCGCCGGATGCGGAAACGGTGTAATTGCCGCGTTTAAAAGCTGGACTACCGCCAGGACTGTGTTTGTAATGTAAATAGGTATAGTAGGTATTGTTACGAGTAAATAGTTTATAATAATCACTTTTTAATATGCATATCTTTTTGTTTATTTAAACTTTTACGTCACTGTACTTGCAGTAATTCATTTGCGGGAATTTATTAAATGCTTTTCTATTTCATTTGAAAAAAGCGCTCCAATACTGAGGAGCTTTTTTGTGTGCTTGCTAGGGTTGCAAACTGTGAACAAGACATATCAAAACAATGATCTACTTTAGAATGTACACTTTTAGTAATCCATAGATTCACAGAGTCAATATGTTACACAAACAAAAAAAATAACAAACTAATTATACAATGGTCTCTGAATAAAAGTTTTGGGAAGTTGAGATAATATTCATACAATTTGTTCTCTATTAAAAACCAAACCCTGTAGGTATGTTGCTTCATTAACATGATTGCTGCTATAAATTTCGTAATTATTATCAAGTCTACGGCATCTTTCTACACTGTATTCAGACGAGCTCGGTGAAATTATACTCGACCGCTGCTAATAGTTTTTTAGTGAGCCGTATTTTTAGGGATTTGGCAAGACCGCTTAGAGGCTCGTTTGAATTTCATGAATTGTGAAGTTGTATTCAAGTTTAATTGATTCGGAGACTTTGTTAGAGTTCTTCTTAACTGGTCTTCGTTTTCATAAAGATGAAAATAAGAAACCAAAAACTTGCGCACGGGCGGGACATGAACCAGCAACCTTTTGGCAGACCGGGCCAAACGCTCTTACCAATTGAGCTACCGCAAGTTTTTGGTTTCTTTTTTTCATCTTTATGAATATAAAATATGTCACTGTGAGTGTTAAAAAACATTCTAAAGCAATGGTCTTCGTTTTGATTGGATGAGTGCCCGTTCTGACTCTTCTTCTTCATAAGAAAGACTATTATTCTTCTTAAGAAATTTCGCTTTTGTTGGTGGAGTGATCGACATTCTTTTTTTTTGCCTTTTTTTTACCTCCTGGCATGACATTTACTTTTTTTTCACATGGTTGAAATAACTTCTCCTAGGTCTTCCTCTTCCCCTCTTTCCTTCTACTTTTTCTTTCATTATATTTTTAAGAACCTGTCATGTTGCATCGAGTGTCATATTATCATATTGCCCGATTTTGTAATAATTACAAGATATTTCTATCCTCATTACTATTAGTGACTATGTTTCATGTCTATTACACTTCAGCAAGGTCGGTTGATTGCAGACGGCATGTCAACGGCAGTCGTTGCCTCTTGCCGTTAATAAACGGCCGTTCGTGCATATTTATTTCATTTGAGGTCCCATTGGAATTGAAGCAGTTTTTTCTAACAGTGTAGCCTCTTTTTTATAATTTTATACTTCTCTACAGTGTTTTCCTATACAAATGAAGTGTATTACAAATAATTCTCTAGTTGTATTTTGGGACAGAAACGTTCTAGATTGGAGACCTTTCGACCAAAAGCGCAACGTGCAAACGTCCACCGACAAGATGGACGGACGGAAATCCGTGGGGGAGGCCTATGTCAGCAGTAGAGGTCCTTTGGCTGATAATGATGATGATGATTTTGTTTAACAATTATACCAGTGAAACTACTTTGGAATCTTATTAAAATGAAATATTCAATTATTTGGTCATTTCTAGCTAATCCAAAGTCTGTTATATAGAGATAATATTACAGCCTTACCAATTAAATTTAACAACGCTATTCCTATGATAACTAAGCTGCCCATATAAGCCGACTGTATGACTATTGGTATCCAATACAGCTGCTATACGACTTTCAGCTGCCGTCAATTTTAATCGTCCATTGGCTTATAACTCCAATAGCCTCTATCTGGCCACCGTTCAAATTATTAAACGGTATATTTGGTGGTATACCGTGGTATTCCTACTGATGTTGAAATGCAGAAAGTAATTTGAGTTTGTACTTTTGTAATACAGGATTTAGGTACGAGCAAAATTAAAATTATTCAAATGGCTGGTTATCAGTCAAGTTTGGAATACAGGGAAAATAGTGAAAAAAGACAAAATTCTAATTTTTTTCTCCTGTCTTCTAGACTCGACACTCCCTTGAATTGGGCCTAAGCCAATGACCTTGAAAGAAAACTCTATAGATCCCTAAACTTCTATACAGCATGTAAAAAAAAGTACGAGCCAAATTCGAAGTGGGAGGAAAATATTACGGTGACACATAAATAAGTCGAACCGTTTCAGATATCGCCAACCTAACTTGAAGACTTGATATGAGAACGGTTTTTGTATTGCTATAGATTTACAACTGCTGAAACTTAGGACCGTCAAGATAACTTATAATCGAGGCAAGCTTAAAAAGCTTTACGAACGATCCGTACATACGAAAAGGTTGTTCATAAACCTAACAAAAGCTTAACATTTCAGTCCTTTATTTCATATGGGATTTTTAAAATTTTCTTTATAACATACTCGGTTCGGTTTCGTGTTCTTTTTCAGATAGGTTGTATTTTTGTTTATAAATTCATGATTCACATTTTTTAAAATAACTTTTGTCGGAATATATTTTTTATACATTTGGCCTCAATCTTTACTGACGGTAAGTTATGATGCAGCCAAGAATGGGTCATGACCCATGACTCTCTCACTCTCTCTTAGCCTATTCACTTTTTAATTACTTTGGTTAATGGCTGTTATACAGGGTGGCTTGGGAGTTGACGTTAAAGTAAAAATTTAGATGCCTTATATCCAGGCGTACGAAAATCAATCCCATGTATGTTTAACGATTATATGTAGAAGATATAATTATATTTATTTCTTTTTTAAAACTGTCACCTATGATTGTTTTTTTTTTTCATAACCTGGCGAGCACTTAGAGTTTTTGGAGACAGGAGTCCAAATACTAAAGAAGGGAACGAACAACTATGCAGCAGCAGTATTACAGTTGAAAAAGCAAAGTGATTGAATAAAATTGCGAAATAAGACAAATGGCAGTTAACACAATGTGAGAATAAGACAAAAATTTAAAACCAATAATAGGTAGAAGTTAGGTAATAAATAATTTTCTCTCCTAAACTAAGCAAAATCGTAGAACATACTGGGGGGTGATATGGATACACTTTGATGTAAGGCTTTTAAAGCCTTTGAACGTCAACTGGGCCATCCTGTATATTTAGCCATCAGTTAGATCGTCTATTATTTTCACAAAATTTACCCCAAAAACTCCAAATTACCCGACCAATTTACTGCAAACAATTTGAAGCATTCAAATCCACCAAAAGGATAACCAGAATTTTTATAGGTGTTACTCAATTTTTGGCTAAAATCCAGAATTTCCGAACGGCCCAACTTCAAATCTAACTGATTTCTTTGACAGTGAAATTCCAACCTTATTTCGTCGCGTTAACAATTCATTTTCTTGGAAAGCAAACATTTTGTTTTGCTTAACCAAAATTGGGCGCATTGTTTTATCAATTCTAGATTAAGACCTGTATATAAAGTAGGAATTTGTTTGTGTGGTAAGTTGTTGAAAGATAAGGAACTAATGCCGCCATTTCTACAATGAATTCCGTTATTTCTCATGGGATTGAAAAGCAGAGGAAAAGTAAAAATAAGAAAAAAAATAAAAGCGTTCTGTTGAGGGTCTTTTATCGCTATCAGACTCCATAAAAGTTATTTATTCGTGTTTTCTGTCATGGATATTAGCTTACCGTTTTTTTTACAAATATTTTACGACCCGTCTGGTGTAGTGGTCGAGAAATCGCCTACTACGCAGCGGGTTGCGGGTTCGATCCCCGCACAATACAAACATTTGAGTGCATGAACATGTCTGTTTGTATTAGTCTGGGTGTTTTCTATGTATATCATGTATGTATTTACAAAAAAAAAGTATTTAAGTATTATATTCGTTTTCTGGCACCCATAACACAAGCTTTGAGTAGCTTACTTTGGGACTATATGGCGATGTGTGGGAATGTCCTAAGGATATTTATTTATTGATTATTTATTTATTTATTTTATGACTTGTATGAAAAATTAAAGAAAATGAAAGTAAATGGAAAATTTAACAGTGGTCCAATGGTACAGGCAAGCGCCTGGATAGCTTAAGACAGATGGTTTGATTCCTTGTCTGGAGTTGGTTTCTACATGTGCAATAATACGACGACCTCCGTGGTGTAGTGGCTAAGCACGCTGGTTTCAAGACGTCGCCGCACCCAGGTCTCGGGTTCATTTCCCGGTCCGATCAATATAGAAATCAAAATTTTCTATATTGTCCCGGGTCTGGGTGTTGTGGTACCACCGTTTTGTCTGATTTCCATAATACAAGTGCATTGGCTGATTACTTTGGGATCAGAGCAATGTATGTGATTGGTGTCCAATATTATTTAAAAAAAAAACGTTTTTATGTATACCTAGTCTCAAAACAATTTAATTAAAATATAATAAATGGAAGTTAGAAGCTTTGTTCAAGACACAAAAACAAAATAATGATCTAATTCGAAAATTCATTCACTTTTTTCGTGTATTCCCTTTTTTGACATCCTTGTTTTGCGACTGCTATTCTGCAGTTTTCTTTTTAGGTCTGTATTCTCAACGAGTCATGTTTTCAGATTTTTTGCAGTCGATTCTAAACTGTATGACTTTTAGTAAAGATTCAGTTTTATTGGAAGCTTCGGACTTTATATTTATCGGACCGTAAGGTGCGAAAAAAATGGTGTGGCATTTAGTTACCTTACGTATTTTTTGGGGAAGGAATATGGTTTTAGGTGTTTTACTTATGCCAGTATTACACTCATGGGAATAAAATGAATTCTGATAAATATTATGCTTTACATGTTGCGTTCAAATAAACAAAATATATTCTACAAACCGCTTATAACGGTCTGTGTCCTTTATACTTCCATAGCCATCTAAAATATAAGCAAATAATTATTAGGTACTCGCTTAATTATAATAAATTATTATAAAACTCGCTTACCAAATAATTATTTGCTTACGGTGCTGCGCGGCACGGTGTTTCGTTCACGTTCTGAGTACTTTAACTTTTCAATAGATGGCGCCACCTAGCTCTTACATCGCGGTGATATTAAATATTTCAGTACTTAAGCTTAGCTTAGCTTAAGATAAGAGTTAAACATAAGCTTTTATGTTTTAAATATTGGGACCGTGCACGACGCCAGCGTTACAAACTATTGGCAGACGTTGAAATGACAAATGGCTGGCTGTCATTACGAAAAGCAGTAAGGATAAAATTATCTTAATGAAATACTGTACTACTGTAGAGATTTAGTTTTTCCTTTCTCGTTTATAATTTCTTTAGTCTTTTGACAATATCTACTTACTTACTTCTTACTCCTTTTATTCTTCATTGGCTCTCGGATCTGCTGGTTGCAACTGATTATGCATTTATTTTAACCTATATATATATATATATATATATATATATATATATATATATATTTCATCGCCATGCCTCTTCTTTCATTCCTCATGCTTTTCCTTACCTGAAGGTTGTCTGGAAGAAATTGCTACAAGCAATAAGACCGCCTAAATTGTACTTATAGCAAATATATAAGACACTATCCTGTGTAATTATGTTTATGGTGTGCAATAAAGTATTTTTATTATTATTTACTTATTAATAAAATATAATGCATGAATACGTAGATTTTGTACTAAAATTGCTAGAGAAATGGTGACAGACGTCCGCCAACGTTGTTTTTTTTTATCACTGCGAGCGCTGTCATCGATTCGGGTTCTCCCACCACCTACTTCGCACACAGATACTTTTTTTCCGACTGGGAAATGCTTTACGCATACCCTCTGATCCCGGGGGAGAACAAAGGGTTATGTCAGGTCAAGAGACTTTTCTCCTCCTCACGCCACTCAAAGACTGCAGCGATGATGTTTTTGCCTACCTGAATCCTTTCCCCACCTACTCCTATGTGTGATCCCGCTGGTGGCGCTCGCCTTGAACCATGGAAACAAATGGCTTCAAACTTTTCGAGCGCCACCTTTAAGCCCAGTTTTTGGATCCTTTCGACTACCAAAACTCCCGCTGATGCCTGGCTGACTGCCTCGTCAAAAGTAGCTCCGTTAGCTGTTACCAGAGTATCGTTCGCGTAGCATGTTACATCGACCCCCGGAGGAAGATGCCCACGAAGCACCCAATCATACTCTATGTTCCACAGGAGTGGTCCAACGACTGACCCCTGTGGAACTCCACAGACTGTCTCTCTCGAGTGCACGCCACTCGCTGTTTGGCATGACACTGATCGTCCATCTAAATAATCGGCCACTACCCTTTGTAAATATACAGGAACCCAATAATATGCAAGTGCCTGCCTTATGCACGCCCACGGTAAGGTATTAAAAGCATTAGCGATGTCCAAAGACACTGCCAATAACAGTCCACCACTGGCCACATTCTGTTCTGCTAACTCTTTAATACGTAGAATAGCATGCACCGTAGAACGCTGTGCCCCAAACCAATACTGCACCTCAGACAGATTAGGCCCCGTTTTTCGCACACAGATACTTGATTAACTTGGTTATGGAAATTTCGCTTCATATATAATATCAGTTAGACTGTACAAGTGAGAAATGTATGGACAACAGCACGTCAAGGTAAACACTGCGATTTCTTATACAGTTGTAATAAGAGCTAGTTTGCAACAAAAGTGGGTAACCTGATGTGCTGTCTACTGTACCTAATCCATGCAACAGACCAGCCAGAAATATGTGGCGCTTAAACGTGAAAATGTGTAGTATTTCAATGCAGGAGGCATTGAGATTAACAATGTTGAAGACGGTACTGTCGATATGGATCTTATTCGTTTGAACGTAAAGTTGAGTTCAATTTGTGAAGTAAGCAACTAGCAAAAGTTTGAAGTGTGTCCTTGCATAATATGCAATCCGGATAGGAAGGGAAGTTGATCTAAAATGAAATCAAATGAAATCATAAATTTGCTAAGAATACAGTTAACATAAATTTGATCTTATAAATTAATACATATAATTATCTTTGTGTGTGTATTCCTACTGCATGCAGTCATGAAAACATGAAAATGTTTTTTATTCTAATACAAATGTCGAATTCAATGTCATTATAAGTTTCATCATTGTTATTTGTTATTCCAGTTAAAACCGACCAAGTGCGAGTCGGACTCGCGCACTGAGGGTTCCGTGCCAACTTTAACTAAATAAGGGAATTCACTTACTTCTACTGAGTAAAATACCACAATATTTTGTTGACTGCAATTATAACTTTGTTTTTCATAGTGTTTGTATGAAGTACAAAGTTATGTTTGCGGTTGTTGAAAATGTGCTATATCTCAAAAACTACTATTTCGATCGCGTTCGAACCAATTTTCGTTGAAAGTATTTGTTAAGATCTACATTCCATTTTTTTTCCAAATTTACACTTGCTTAGTTTAGAAGTTAAATGGGGGGGACGCTTATTTTACCACTTTGGAAGCGTCTTGCTATGAAACGTTAGACTTTAAAAGAAAATGGTTTAAAGAACCTTAATGTCATTTTAAAAGACCTATCCAGAGACACCCTACACGCATAGGTTTGACTAATTTTTTTTTATATTTTAGTTTCATGTATGGGAGCCCCTCCCCCCTCCTTAAATGTCATTATTTTTTATTTTTTGTATAAGAATCAGTAAGCGGTTAACAGGATACAATTTCCTACCAAATTTCAATTGTGTAATGCTTATAGTAATAAAATGGCTGTGACATACGGACGGACAGACAGACAGACAGACAGACAGACTTGACGAAACTATAAGGGTTCCGTTTTTTTGCCATTCGGCTACGGAACCCTAATAAAACTAATTTCTGTTACGACCAAACATGAAGTTGGCTGGTTCCTAGCTCAAAAGATTAGCATAATCTATTATATCAAACGCAGCAACGCCAGCCAGCATCATAGCCTTCTTTCGATTTCGAATCGCTAGGTTTTAAGTTCTTTCTTTTAATATTGCATGTCTTAGTTTTATTTTTTCTTGTTTGTGTTTAATAAAATATAAAAAAAATGTCACGGGTTGCAATCAAATAATCTATAAGGTTGTAGAAACTTACGTCAATAGCCAATCAACTAACTTATTTTATAACAAAATTCCATCAAGTAATTTCAATTCGTCAGGCAATTTTTGTTTTAAGAATTTCAATCAAAAAAACAAACAATGAAATTTTTATTTTGTACTGCATTCATGAATGACGATTTCGAAATCGTTGGTCAAATTCAATGGAATAAAAAAATATGATAAGCCAATCATATGAGAATTTACTCTTGTGAACAACAGCTTTTGAACTACCTTTAACACATAGCAACAACAAATATAAATTAATTAAGACAGTTCTCTACAGTAAAGTTACCACACCTCAAACTCGTCAAATTTGCGACATTTGCAAAAAAAAAAATTGTGTACTTAGGCTATTGCTAGCACATAGACACGTTCCAACATTGACCCTACCATAGCTTCGGGACAATTGTGGGCTAGTGCTGAGAAGAAGCTGCGCAACAAACGACCACAAATGTCGACCACAGTATTCAAGTGTCGCTTGATGTCAGAGCACTTAAACGGATGAATCGATTTTGATAAAATCTCCCATAAAACTTACTTTAGCAGCAAATTATTTGTCCACAGATTAAAACATGAAAACCCGTGACGTGGTGCTAGTCACTATACTGAGCTGCGGCGCTATAGCCGTCCTTTTCGCTGTCGCAGCTTATCTTTACATTAGACGGCGCAGGAAAAAGAGAGAAGATGATGAAGATGGAACCAGCTGTGCTATCAGGTATGTGGACGTATAATTATAATATTTTTTTTCTCATAAGATAACTGCACAGTAACTCGATTGGATAGAGTGTTGGTTCGGTTAGCCAAAGGTTGCGGGATCGAGTCCCGCCCGTGCGCAATTTTTTGTTTCTTTTTTCACCTTATGAGATTACAAAAATAAAACTGTGGGTGTGTGTTAAAACATTCTAAACTAGTAATATTAATATTGATCAGACAATACACATAAAAAAAATGAAATACAGACAGATTTAAAATTACTTTATGAAAAATTCATACGCTCTTTGAATGTCGTTAAGACTGATTGAAGATGAAAGGTAAAACTAAAATTTAAACCCTATTACTAATTGCGTAAGTGCGAAGCGAAATTTGGTTTACGTTGCGTCGAGGTGCCGCTCAGTGCATTGCGTTGTCGGAAAGCGCAAACAATGGATATGTAATAGAATATGGATTTTATAAAAAAACTAGCCGCCTAGCCCCGTAATTTTAAAAGTTAAGCGGTCTCAGCGAAAATTTTACATTGAACATTGTGACGACGCGTTTGATGTATTGGTTAGAGCTACAGACTATTACGCCGACCGTCGAGTCTTAGGTTCGAATCACGAAAGGAGCAAGTGTTTGTGTGACGAGCACGAATATTTGTACCAGAGTCATGGATAAATATGTATTTTAGTATTTATGGGAGACGCCCCCGTCATAATTGTTGTCTGGTATTCGTAACACAAGGAAAAACAATCCTTACTGCGATACCACGACAATTGGTGTGCTGTCCGGCGCATATTTATTTATTTATTATTATTTATTTGTTGTTTCGCCCCGGGCCCGCCCTGCTCCAAACGGATCGAATTGAAACGAATCGAACGGGATAAAAAGAATCTGTCCTTCTCCTTGTTGTAAGCTACCTTCCCATCGTTTCGGCTCCGCAAGCCCCGGCCCCGTCAAATGGGATAAAAAATACTCTGTGTCCTTTTCCTGGTTCTTAGTTACCTCCCTTTATATAATAACATAACATAACATCCAAAAAATTGCAGGAAGTTATTCGCTTCCAAACTTAACCAAAGTTTACTTACGTTAATGGCAAAAGCAACCATTTAATTGTAGCCAAACACTTACCGTTGATTTAACTTAAACTCTTAGACTCCACACACTGCGACTTTAAGCAGCGATACAGTCGCTATGCAGAATTGAGGCAGTCACTAAATTTCAACTTCTACACACTACGCTACTTTAAGCATCGATGCATTCTCGATGCTAATGCGCGTTAGCATCAATGCAGAACCTGGAAATTGACGAACTATGTACTGTATTTGGGCCACTGCATCGATGCTAACGCGCGTTAATGTCGATGCATTCGCCACTTCATTAATAACAGTATATAATTTGTCGATTTCCAGCTTCTGCATCGCGACTATATACAGTCACAAGTACACACTTCCGCTACTTTTAGCATCGATATATCGATAAACGTTGACATTTTGCGACTGCATCACTGCTAAAAGTCGCAGTGTGTAAGGGGTCTAACAAGTTACATTAACTCAACCTCAATCCAAGTATCGGGCTAAGTCAAACCACGCATAAAGTAAACTTTAGTCTTTGTCAAATCTTTGGAGCGATAAGTTTACGCTAAGTTTGCTTACGGTCGATAAGTCTGTTGTTAAGTAAATGGTAAAAGCATAGTAATAATAGGTAAAATTGGAGACTGCCAAAAAGTTCAGCATAGGACGTCTCATAAGAAGCTCAAAATCACACAACGGGCGAAGGAGAGGGCTGTTCTCAGCAGTGTAAGGCAGAAACGAGGAGATACGTAGAAGAACTACGGTAATGGACACGAATCAGTAAGCTCAAGTGAAAATACCCACAATTAGCGCGAAGAACTGATGGCCGTTGGGGAAGAAAAGTTTTAGATTAGCGACCCTTCGACCAATAACGTCCGTTACCTTAGTTCTTCTACGTATCTCCTCATTTCTGATTCGATCACGTAGAGAAACACCCAGCATAGCCCTCTCCATCGCTCGTTGTGTGACTTTGAGCTTTCTTATAAGGCCCATAGTTAGAGACCATGTTTCGGATCTGTATGTCATCACTGGTAACACACACTGGTTGAAGACTTTCGTCTTCAGACACTGAGGTAAATGAGATGAGAAACACTCTTGCGTAGTTTCCCGAACGCTGCCCAGCCGAGTTGGATTCGTCGATTGACCTCTTTCTCGAAGTTGGACCTACCCAATTGGATCACTTGTCCCAGGTAGACGTACTCGTCGACAACTTCGAGAATTGAGTTCCCAATGGATACTGGAGTGGGTACAACAAGGACATAGCCTTGAGAATCAGTAAGCTCAAGTGGCAATGGGCAGGGCACATAGCGCGAAGAACTGATGGCCGTTGGGGCAGGAAAGTTCTAGATTGGAGACCCTTAGACCAAAGACGCAGCGTAGGACGTCCACCAACAAGAAAGACAGACGACCTTATAAAGATTGCAGGATCAAACTGGATGCAGACCGCTAGTAATTGGTCGCTGTGGAAAGTCGTGGGGGAGGCCTATGTTCAGCAGTGGCCGTCCTTTGGCTGATAATGATGATGATGATGATGAATAACGTAGGGCGTCTACCAATAAGATGGACAGTAGACCTTGTAAGGATCGCGGGATCACACTGGATGGAGATCGCTTGCAACCGATCGCTGTGGCAGGCTGAGGTTTCAGAAGTAGACATCCTTTGAATGATAAAGATAATCATAGTAGCCTGCACCCAAAGTAGTTACGGACAACACATCAAGGTAAACACTTCGGTGTCTTATGCCGTTGTATTAAGGGCTAGTTTGCAACAAAAGTAGGTAATCTGATGTGCTGGCGACTGTACCTAACTTTGTTATTATTATTTTTTATGGTGTAAATATTTAGAAAGATAAGAAGATATACATATATATTAACCCACTTTAAACGTGCCTCTTTACTTCGATCGTTAACCTTCTGTTACCAAGCAACGGAAAATGGGAAAACCTTGGTGTCAAGATACAAAAGTTTCTAGTAGGAGTAATGATTTCCTCCTAACTCAACAGTATCGACACAATGAAGGTTTGATTTCACTTAGACCCTTTCCAACGACAGTCCCGTTCGGCGGGATCACTGCATTACTTGAACCTACAGAAAACTCTTGTGTGATTAAACGCAATTTTTTACATGGTGTCTGTCAACTCAGTCCTGTCAACTCCTGTCAGTGACGTGTCTATCTCACTTGCACTTACCGATAAAGCGATGCGGTGTATATTTCTATCTTTCTCTACGTTGTCATGGTGATTGTTGGTCGTTGTTCATACTGTCATTTTAGACGTGGAACTGGATCAGTTAAAACCAGGTATCAGATTTTTGGTTGAATATTATAAAATTAAATATTCAGTTTAGCGACGCCGGCGCAGGCAACTAACAACACAAACCTTCACCGCGTTGAGTATTAGTTCAGGCAAATTCAGGATGCACCACCCTCCCTCAATACGCATGTGGCACAGCTAATGCAATTATTAGTACCCAACACCAACGTACAAAAAAACAAAAAATATATATATAAAATTCAAATTAATAATGGATTGCCACAAAGTAACGCCTGATTCCATTAAGATTTTTGCATGTCACTGCAAACGGGATTGCCGCGTATGCTTCTAAACGGCATCCTGCAGAAAACAGGACCTGCATAATACGGGATGTTGCCGTGGGAAATAGCCCATTCATTACATGAATAGTAGGATCGGCACTACTTGTACATACGTAGTTACATAACTACGTTAAACGAGGTAGTCAAATTATCTACGATCCATCCTATATAGGGTAAGACAATTCCAACAAAGTAAAAATCATGAAATTCGTTCCACCCGTTCTCGAGTTATAAGTGGTGAAAAAAACATCTCTTTTAGAGGTTTGAAGCTTTGCGTAAAACCTCTATGTCTTATTCATTCGATTCTTCGGAATTCAAACTTAGAAGACGTATTGTAAATTGTCAATTTAGTTTAAATATGAATGTCTTAGTCATAGTCTTTGTCTTTTCTTTTTGTCAATTCGTCTTTTTCGTAAAATTTAAAGAACAGTTATCAGTTATCAAATAAGTATAATATTATTACATAATATTATAATATTTATTACATAATATTATAATATTTATATATGAATAGTTAACTAATAATAATATAATAAAATATATTAATTGTGTATAATATATTTATTAATTATATTAAAATATTATTAATTATTATATTATATATATGATATAATTTAAACAAATACAAATTATATTTATATTTCATATATATTTAATATTATAATATATTATTAAATATTAAAAATATAATAATATATATAAAATAAAAATATTATCATAATATATAATAATAATAAATTTATATTAATAAATAAATAATACATAAATTATATATATATATATATATTAATTATTATATATATAATATATTATTATAATTAATAAATAATAACTTTAAATTTATTATTAATTATAATAATAATAATAATTTATTAATTATAATATAATTATTAATTATTATATTATTATTTATATATAATTTTAAAACATATTAATTAATAATTAAATTATAATAAAAAATAATATTATTTATACAAAAAAATATATAATATGATATTATTAATATTAATGATAATTAAAATATAATAATTAATTAATTAAATAATATAATTATTAAAATTATAATTATAATATTATCAATAATTATGAATATTAAATAATATTTATTAATTTAATAATTTATAAATAAAAATTATATTTTAAATATTATATTTTACTAATTATTATACTTAATATATCAATTTAAATTATTAAATTATATTATAATTTATAAATATTAAATATAATAATTAATAACATTAATATAACATATATTAATTTAATATAAAATTATTATTATTATTATATAATTAATATTATTAAAAATATTTAATATTTTACTAAATATTATTAATATAATAATATTTATATAATTATATTCATATTAATTATTGTTTATTTAATATAAAGAATGTATATTATTTATGTTATTTATATAAATATTGTATATTATTATTATTTATATAATTAATTAATTAATATGAATAATAATAATAATAATATTATTGATATTAATATTATTTAATTAATATTTAAATATTTATTAATATTATATTAATTATAATAAATATAATTATTATGAAAATATTATAATTAATATAAATAATAATTTTATTAAATATAATAATCAAATTATTATTATTAATAATTAATATATTAATTAATTAATTATATTAATATAATATTTAATTATTAATTTAATAATATATTATATTATAATATATTAAATTATAATATATTATATTATTATATAATATAATAATTATAATAATGTATTTGTCTAGTTGTTAAATACCTATTTAATTACCTAAAACCGCCAAATATCTTCTTGATTATAATACATAAATCTAATTTTAATTTATTGTAAACAGTTAACTTCATTCAGAGTAAATGAGGAAACTACCATCAGTTAAGTTCAATGAAATATCAACAGATGGCGCTGATCGATGTTAGATCGCGCAATAAGCTGTTCTTTTCGGAGAACTAGGTCAAGGCCTTATCAAAATAAAGTTGTCTCATTTCGTCTAACGGAAGTTGGTGTTTTATTCATGGTCCTTCGAGCCGGATACAGCGAACTAGACCAGTGGCAGTGGCGCCACCAATTGGTTTGTGAATTTTTACGGATCTTACCTGAACCAGGATAAACAAGTTTGTATGGGCAAAATAACTGTAAGTATATTGACATATATTTGTACTGAAGATAGAGAGGTAAATTGAACCTAAAATCAATGAGAACTGGACTTGTAAAATTTTAAATAGAATTCTGGTTGAGACGGGGAATCCATGCCCGATTTTTCCTAAGTGTTTGACAACCAAAACACTTAGAAAATTTACCCCCATACTGGACTTAGAATAGTTTTGCTTGCTTTATACCTTACCACGGGATTTGTAAAAATTTCTACCAATTTCAAAGACATAGATACAAGTCAAGATGGAAAACAAGATAAGAGCTCAGATAGATACTTACAGCCATATGGAAAAGGGCAGAGTCAACTTTAAGAAATTGCCAAAAGACAGGCTAACTTCGGACTACATAGAAACCAGGGTTGTCATATAAATAGCAAATTGCACTTGTAAAAAGCAACTTTGGCTGTTGTGACAGACGAGGAATCGAACCCCATATGTACAGGATTGACATTTTGAATGAAGAGTGGGATTCATTTACCAAGGTACATAAACAATTAATTTGCGATGTCACTAAGTAGCAATATGCAGAATTAGATTACTTCAAGGAAGACATTTATACCATGACTGAAGAATTATACGCTGATTGTAAAACAGAATTAAAATCTAAATTACAGAAATGTACCCACTTACTCACACTGACGAAAAACTAAGATACGGTGCGAACCAGTCAAGAGCAAACAAGTGTGCAGCTTCCTTAGATTTCTATCCCATCTTTTTCCGGAAAGTATCAAGAGTGGACCACGTTTCGTGACCTCTTTTCATCACTCATACACAACAATAATTCGTTACAAAACGTGCAAAAGATCCATTATCTAAAGAGCTATTTAACTGGTGAAGCGGAACAATTATTACGTCACCTACCTATAACTAGTGACAATTATTTAGTGTGTTGGGAGCTTTTGGAAAATAGATTTAACAATAAGAAGTTTGTAACTAACTGTATTCTAAAAAGGTTTTTCAGTCAAAAGAATATTGCAAGCGAAAATTCTACTGCTATCAAAGAAATGTTTGATACCACCAACGAGTGTCTAAACGCTTTGAAAAATAACGGTGTTCAAACTGAAAATTGGGATATATTTGTTATTTATATGTTGTCCTCCAAATTAGATAGTGAATCTCGCAAACATTGGGAAGCAAAAATTTGTGACCTCACTAACGACTTGCCAACATTAAAGCAATTTTTAGACTTTTTAGAGCATAGATTCAGGTCACTAGAATTTTTGGAATCCCAAAAGCACAAAATGTTCTCAGTCCAATCATGTAGTCGCTAGCAAAAATGAAAAAGTATTTGTTCCATGTTCCTATTGTTCTGAAACTAATCATAAACTTGGCAATTGTAAGAAGTTTGCAAATGAAACCCTATCATCACGCCGTAACTTTGTCCAAACCTCTAACTTATGTTTTAACTGCTTTGGTGCCAATCATTCTGTTGTGGCTTACCGTTTGCCCACCAGGTGTAGAATTTGCAACAAAAAACACCACTCGCTATTTCATTTGACCAACATCAACATTCAATCAAATAGTTATGAACAAACAACCAATCAATCGAATCGAATGGTAACAATGTTGTCGCGGCAACAGCGACAGCATTAGACGAAAATGATCAGACCAACATTACCACTTGTTTCTCTAGCAACAAGAGTCAAGTTCTTTTAGCAGCCGCTTTGGTAAAGGCTGAAGCAAACAATGGATCTTTTATGACACTTAGGTATTTACTGGACCAAGGATCACAGGCTTCGTTTATAACGGAGTCTGCAGTCCAATTACTTGGATTGAAGAAGTTATCAAGCAAAAGTGTCATATCTGGGGTAGGGACCGACTGTAACGCATCGGTCAATTCTAAACATGTAGTATACATCAGACTCCAATCAATCTATGATCCGACCTTCACTATCACAGTGAAGTCTCACGTTCTTACCAAACTTAACACTTTTCTTCCAGTACGACAAGTTGACTTAAAGGTGTGGTCTCATATGCCAAAACTGAAGTTAGCAGATCCACATTTCAAAGTTCCCAGCAAAATAGATCTGCTGTTGGGTGCAGAGGTGTATTGTCAGATAATATCTGAAGGACTAATTAAAGGTCCAACTGGAAGCCTTATAGCTCAGAACACAAGATTTGGCTGGATATTTTCTGGACAGGTTTCTAAAAGTAACAGAACAGAATTAAGCTGTAGAAACACTATAACCACTTTACACGCTCAAGTCACTGAAGAAGAATTTGATCTAAAACAATTTTGGGAAATCGAATCTGATCAATGTCTTCTCAAAAAACCGCACACACCCGAGGAACAAAGACGTGAAGAATTCTACAAGGAAACAACCACAAGAGATTCTTCAGGACGATATATAGTTAAACTGCCGTTCAAGGAGGAGAAGCCGAGCTGCATATCAGGGAATTTGCGAGAAATTGCACTGAGCAGATTCCTTATGCAAGAAAAACGCTTATCAAAGTCAACGCATCTCAAAGAACCCTATTCCAACGTCATTGATGAGTATCTGGTACTGGGTCACATGGACAAAGCACCTAACGATGACATCAACAAAACAGACAGTGTGTACTTACCTCATCACGCTGTAGTGAAGCCTAATAGAACAACAACTAAATTGAGAGTTGTTTTCGACGCTTCGTGTCGAGACATGAATGGTGTATCTCTCAACAGCGAATTGATGGTGGGTCCAACTCTTCAATCGGATCTACGTCACTTGGTGATGAGGTGAAAAATGCATCCTGTGTGTTTGGTGGCAATGTGGAACTCAAAATTGATGAAATCATAAAAATACTTGGACTTACGTGGAATCGACGAATCGATGACTTTGAATACTCCGTGCAGCTACCGCCCATCGTAGAACCTGTAACAAAAAGAAAAGTTATATCTGATATTGCGAAACTGTTCGATCCCATGTGATGGATCGCTCCAGTAATCATAAAAGCAAAAATACTCATTCAACAACTGTGGTTAGCGGGAATCGGTTGGGATGAAAAGCTACCACCAAAACTACTAAATGACTGGATAACTTACCGGAATGAACTTACGGCACTTACGAAATTTCGCCTACCGCGCTGGATTGGTATGAGCAAGACATGTACTAAACTGGAGTTACATGGATTCAGTGACGCTTCTACTGATGCCTATGCTGCCGTAGTTTACGCCCGCGTGATCGATGCATCTGGAATTATCAAGGTTATTCTAATTACATGTAAGACAAAGGTAGCTCCAATCAAACAAGTGTCTATCCAAAGACTAGAATTATGCGGTGCCGTTCTTTTAGCTAAATTATTAAGGGAAGTTTCTGAAGTTTTACAGGTACCAAAACTAAGTTTACATGCATGGACGGACTCAACAATAGTTTTAGCTTGGTTGAGCAGTCATACAAGCCGCTGGAAGACGTTCATTGCAAATCGGGTTTCAGAAATTTTGAATATTCTAGACAGAGATCAATGGTCACATGTGTCGTCTACTGACAACCCAGCAGATTGCGCTTCTCGAGGAGTTAACCCATTAAAATGTGAAGAAATTCCCCTCTGGAAGGCTGGACCTGCATGGTTACAAAACACAAATTTAGAATACAACCAGAAGGGGGTCGGAGAAACGGACTTGAAAGAGAAAGGAAAGAAAGCTTGTCATGTAACTAAAGAGGATGAATTTGAATTGTGGACCAAATTTTCGTCTCTGCTGAAATTGACCAGAGTTGTAGCTTATTGTTTAAGATTTATATCAAAGGTGAAAACTTCTATACAAGCAACAACGATGCCGAGTTAGTTGACTAGCTCAGAACTATCAAAAGCAATTCAAATCAGCATAAAGGCATGTCAAGCTTCGTACTTTGCTCAAGAAATCCAAGATAATAATTTAAAAGGTACGGTTAACAAGAAAAACAAACTTACCACGTTGACTCCTTATCTGGAACCATCATGAAGGCATCTTGAGAGTTGGTGGTAGACTTGGGAGAGCTGAAGTTAGTGATGACAAAAAACATCCGATTGTTCTGCCATCAATCACGATTCATCAATGATTAATTACCTACGATCTAAATATTGGATCCACGATATGAAGAACCGTACTAAATTGTATGTACGCAAATGTGTTACATGTGTTCGATATGCAGCACAAACTAGGAACCAACTAACAACCCCAATCTCGGGTCACCCCGATCCGCCCATTTCACAGGGATTTCTCGCAGCATCAGCAAGAGATTCGTTGCTAGACGTGGCCATTGCGCTGATGTCTATAGCGATAACGGAACTAACTTCGTGGGTGCTGCGCGAGAGTTGAAGTCGTTAGTAGCTCTAGAACATTCAACCATGGCGAGAGAAATCGCTGAGAGCTTAGCTACTACTGGAACCATGTGGCATTTTATTCCACCAAGAGGACTCACTTCGGTGGACTTTGAGAGAGCGGAATAAAATCTACGAAACATCACCTGAAGCGTGTTATTGGTACAGACACCCTAACCTACGAGGAAATATCTACCCTGTTGTACCAAATTGAGGCGTGCCTAAACACTAGGCCGTTGTCACAGGTTAGTACCAATTCACAAGATCCAACACCTCTGACACCGGGACATTTCATTATTGGTGAACCCTTAGTGCTCGTCCCAGATAACAACTATGAACAATCATCATTATCTTCTTTGAAACGCTGGCAGCTAACACAAAAGATGTTACAGAACTTCTGGCGCAGGTTGTCAAACGAATATCTGACTCAGTTTCTGCAACGTCACAAGTGGTCAAACCAAACGCCAGAGCCTAACATCGGAGACATAGTCTTAGTTAAGGAAGATGATCTTCCTCCAGCTAAATGGCTTATGGGTATTATTACCGAAAAGCACAGAGGTTTGGACAATATTACAAGAGTTGTTAGTCTCAAATGTAAAGATGTCATAATTAATGCTTCAACACCCGAGCGGTTGCAGGCACCGCATAACAATAGAATTTGCATTGTGTCTCGTTCACATACGCTTGAGGGATTAAGAGACCTATTGTAAAATTGTGTGTTTTACCAATAGCAGAATAATGCAATGTTTTCATTCTTTGTTGTCAATAACTGACACCTTCTTTTTATTTTTAGAAAAAAACACTAAAGTTTTTCTGTCATCTTTTTCTATACTGATTATAACGCCATGTTGTGTACATGACGCATTAGTTTAAATATCTTCGGAATTATTTCTTTTATTTTATGTTATGAAGTATTTATCATTTGTTTGTTTACCTGTACACCATAATTCAACCATTGGAATCTACACACTATTATGTTTTACCTGACCTATATACATTCCACTTTCGTCGAATTCGTTTATTGTTATTAACTTGGTTGTTGATTCATGATAAATGGCAATGATGTCCATTCTGGTCATGGCGGGCGGAATGTCTAGTTGTTAAGTACCTATTTAATTACCTAAAACCGCCAAATATATTCTTGATTATAATACATAAATCTAATTTTAATTCATTGTAAACAGTTAACTTCATTCAGAGTAAATAAGGAAACTACCATGAGTTAAGTTCAATGAAATATCAACAGATGTCGCTGATCGATGTTAGATCGCGCAATAATCTTTTTCTTTCGGAGAACTAGGTCAAGGCCTTATCAAAATAAAGTTGTCTCTTTTCGTCTAACGGAAGTTGGTGTTTTACTCATTAAATTATTATTAATTATTATAAATATAAATAAATATATTATTATTATTTATACAATTAATATATTATATATTATTATTTCTATAATAAATATATTATAATAATTTATATTATTAATGTTATTTATATTAATAATATTATAATTATAAAATTAATATTTAATATAAATATAATTTTATTATTAAATATTGTTATATAAATATTATAATAAATATGATGATATTATTTTATGATATTTAAATTAATTATTAATTATATATAAATTATTATTTTTTATATATTTATTAAATATTATGTATTAGAAATTATATATTAATTAATATTTATATAATTATTATTTTAATATAATTATTTTTTAATAATTAAAATTATTAATTATTTTAATATAATATTTATAAGGCTACCACGTTATAAGTGATAATATTTTAAAGGCAGATTCAGAAAAATAAATGAAACATATTTTGGACGAAAAAAAAATAATATTATACGCTACTTTTAAGAGTAAAAAGAGTAAAATAATTCATTCATAAACAATTCATTTTTGGTGTACGGAAGTACGACCATATATCTCCATACCGGTCTAAATTAAATTGGCTCAATATTCGACAGCGTAGAAATCTTCGAATCCTCTGCACTCTGTTCAATATTCTTTGTAATCCAAATTCTCCCAATTATCTTAAATGTAATTTTAAATTTATGAGTGACATCAGTTCTCGGTACTAGCAATGCCCTGCAGCTGTACACACCTTTGCATAAGACTGCTTATGTCTCCAACTCTTTTACCCTTAGCGCCATCAGACTTTGGAACTCCCTCCCAGATACGATCAAGACATCAACATCAAAATATGTGTACAAAAAGTCTATACGCAGTTTTTTTCTCAATGAGAATAAATAACATGATATCTGTTCAGCGTGAAGTATGGATTTTATTGTATTTATGTATGTTTATGTAGGTTTATTTAAAAAGCATTTATGTAAGTATATGTAATTCATTCATTTTGTTAATTTTTTTGTTATTTTACGCCGCCTCAACTGTTTCTGTCTCACCCAATGGTTGACTGGTAGAGAATGCTTTAAAGCATTAAGTCCGCCATTTGTACTTCATTTTGTTTGTGCAATAAAGAATATATATATATATATATATATATATATATATATATATATATATATATATATATATATATATATATATAAAACACCCCGTGCCGCGTGTTGCTGAGCGGAGCTCTCGGTTTTTGTAGGTATTGTCATACGCGCCGCCCATCGCCGTGTCGCCGCAATGTTGCCTGCCTGCCTACAAGTGTCGCGCTCGCGGCCACTCCCCGCCCCACCGGATAGCCGTGCGACGCGAGTCAGTCTGCCAAAAAAATTCGCGTCTGTATGTTGTGTGCGCGCGCGTCGCGGACCCGTGGTGCGTTTTCTGGAGCCTGGGCTGGGTGACATAGTTTCCCACTGCGCCTTGACCTGGTACAGCACCTACAGCCAAACACCGCAGACGCTTGCTATGGCGGTTTCTGCACAACGAAGCCCTCCTTTATCATTTGAGGGTCCAAGATTTGCTGTTGGCGGGGATTACGCCTTTATCACTTGACGGTCCAAGTTTTGCTGCTGATGCGGACTATGCGACGAAGATCGAGCAGCTCGAGCTCGAGTCCTCCCGTTGACTACTGCGCAATTGCACGTTGCAGGGATAACGTGCATGCACAACACAATGCTGCAGTTATTCGCCACCAATTCCAGCAAAGGTTCAGTGCATACGTGTGTGAATGAACAGTGAATGCCGTGATGGCCAGTGAAAAAAAAGCAGTGCTCGTGATATCTAGATTGTCTAGTGCTCGTATTTATTGATAAATGTCCGATTTTCTTATGAAAATTAGTATAATCTCACGTGGAAGTGATTTGCAAAAATGATTAATGAATTTTGTGAGTACCAAAGCCAATATTTTGCGTGATTTTTATTGATTTTTAATTTGTTTTCTAACAAAACTCACACGCCATATTCAAGCGAGTGATTCAAAAATAGAGGCCCAGTTTGCATAATAAGGTTAGGAGGTATCGCCTCAATTGGCAATTGTAAAATAAGATGTTACCGTAAAAATAGTAACCTGTTTTACTGCAAATCTTTGACGTCATTGTTTTCAAATGTTAACTTATCGCTGCTAATAAAGAAAACGTATTTGTAAACCAATGCAGAAATCCTAGTTTTAATTTATTTTATTGTGGAATAAGAGTTGTATCCACATATCTGTACAAAAACTGAGCAAGTGTGATAATTAAAAGTAAAAAATAATAAAAATGTACGTAATTTTCAAATATGTGTTCGCGTTTTATGTGATATGTTAATTTACGGTACCTAATTAATAAACGAAATTTAAAACAAAACTGTGTTAAATTTACTCACGCAATTTTAAGTGCATATCCATCTACTGAATCAAAAGGAATCAATAAGTACTCATTAAGTAGGTAGGTAGGTAACTAAAACATCTGTCTAAGTTAAATTTAGTAAGATTGAAAATTTTAATAGGTATTCTTTTTAAAGTTTACTTTCACATAAGATTTGTCTTATTATTGAAGTGAAAACTTCTTTAGCGGCGTTGAGCACTTTTGTGGGATGGGGGAAAAATGTGAAACTCGCGTCAGGACACGTGGGCTGATCGAAAAACCGTAAGACGGTTGGCGAAATTATGGATGTAAGTTGATTTTTCTGAGAGGTAAACTTTTTAATGTAATTTAATATAATATAAATTGTAATGTTTGTGTACGATAGCGCAATAAATAAATATTGTATTCTATATAAATATTATATTATTATTATTATTATATTCTATCACAAAAATGATAGTACTTTTATATTGATAATAAGAGCAATTCATTCAAAATTATTCCCTAACTATTCCAAAAAATGAAAAATGCACAACGTTGATATTCAAGTTTTCACTTCTGCCGGCACTCCCGGAGTGCAATTTTGTGTTTTTATTAAATAAACAGAGGTAACACAACACAATTAGGAAGTTTACTTTCACATAAGCTTTGTCTCCTTATTATTATTAAATAAACAGAAGGAACACAACACAATTAGGTAGGTAGTTTTAGTTTATCATACCTGCCCAGCTGTTCATGTTTTAAGACTGCGATAAACACATACCTAGGTAATATATAATATTTATAATATATATATATATATATATATATATATATATATATATATATATATATATATATATATATATATATATATATAAATATTATATAAATATAATAATATTTATATTATATTAAAATGTTTATATTATATTTATTAATTATATATTTTATATTTATATATAAATATCCTTCGGACATTCCCACACATCGCCATCTAGCCCCAAAGTAAGCTACTCAAAGCTTGTGTTATGGGTGCCAGACAACGGATATAATATAATATTATAAAAAAAATAATATTTTATTAATATAATTAATAAATATAATATATTATTATTATTATATTATTAATTATTATAATTAATATTAATTTTATTCTTCTAATCTTTAAATTTTACACTACGCTGCGAATTGTAAAATCATGTTATGTACACTGTTGTTGGACTACAGTATCGTCTGTAATTTGGAACTTTTAGTTATAAGCAAGTTAAGGCTGTATTCTGTTTGTGGACTTAATAAATAAAATTATTATTAATATTATTATTTATTATATAATAATAAATAATATATTTGTTATAAATATATATAATTATAAAAAATATTTGTTATAATATTTATATATTTATATAATATTAATAATTAAATTATTTTAGTCATAGTTTTTTTCAGGCCAACTATAGTTAGCATGGCAGCTATAGTTTCAAATTGAAAAATGAAGACCCGAATGGCCGTTGAAAAACCGGCCAAGTGCAAGTCGGACTCGCGCACTGAGGGTTCCGTGCCAACGTGAATCCACTTACTTCCACTTGGTAAAATACCATAATATTTTGTTGACAGCAAATATAACTTTGTTTTTCATAGTCTTTTTAAGAAGAACAAAGTTATGTTTGCGGTTGTTGAAAATGTGCTATCTCTCAAAAACTTCTCGTTAGATCCCGTCCAAACCAATTTTCGTTGAAAGTATTTGTTAAGATCTGCATATGTTTTTTTTTTCTCAAAATTTACACTTGCTTAGTTTAGAAGTTGGATAAGAGGGGGACGCCTATTTTAACACTTTGGAAGCGTCTAGCTATGAAACGTTAGACTTTAAATAAAATGGTTTAAGGAACTTCTATGTCATTTTAAAATACCTATCCATAAACACCCCCAACGCATAGGTTTAACTAAAAAAGGTTTTTTCGGTTTAAGTTTCGTGTATGGGAGCCCCCCCTTAAATATCATTATTTTTTTTTTTTGTGTATAAGAATCGTAAAGTGGTTAACAGGATACATCTTTCTACCAAATTTTAACAATGTGATGCATATAGTTACAGAATAAAGTGACTGTGACATACGGACGTACAGACTGACAGACTTGACGGAACTATAAGGGAACTATAAATAGCATCTTGCCATTCGACTACGGAACCCTAAAAAGTAGCCATATTGGCCGTTGTGTCTTAGCTTTATATTCGGAGCGTTGGTCGTAGTTATTTCTTTCTCCTGTGTCCGGTTTTGGCTTATTATTTTTGTTATTTTTATATTTATTCAGCTTCCATCATCATATTGGTCGTATTTCTAAAATAGAAAATGGGTGTATTGTGTTCTTCTTATTTATCTGTTTAGATATACCTTGCTTGGTTTATTGCTGTTGGGGTGCATGGTGTGGGCGTGGGTAGCTCAGGAGTCTCCACTATAAAATCCTCGTGTCTAAAATCCTAGCGTATGAAATATGAATATGCAATCAATCAATAAAAACAAATACTCATCTGTTCAATCCAGTATAGTCCTTTTTATTATTTTTCACAATATTTTGTCGTTTTAAAAACTATACGAATATTTTCTTACATACAATGCACGAAAAACAGACGGATTGACAGACAGAAAAGACAAAGACTATGACTAAGACATTCAGATATCATAATTGACTATTTTCAATACTTTTTCTGAGTTTGAATTCCGAAGAGTCGAACGAATAAGACGTAGAGTTTTACGCGAAGCTTAAAACCTCTACAGTAGGTACCTATCTAGACTAGCGGTCCCTGCGAAACTTATTTCACCCCCGGCCTCGACCCACCCCGGTCCGTTTTATGCTTATTATCCTCTTCCTGACCGAGTCAAAATTTATCACAGTAATTCTCATGAAAATCGGTCAGCCCATTTTTTAGTTATAAGCGGTGTAACTAACAAGACTTTTTTACGTATATTGATGTTACAGGAAATGTATGATAAGTGTCATTGTATTCATTTCCTACGAGTTTATAATATATTGCAGGGATATTAGTAAAGTCGTGATATTATTATTGCACTAGTGTCATTATAATCTGATTATTATAAATAAATATCCTTTGGACATTCCCACACATCGCCATCTAGCCCCAAAGTAAGCTACTCAAAGCTTGTGTTATGGGTGCCAGACAACGGATATAATACTTAAATACTTTTTTTTTTTAAATACGTATGTATTCATATGATATACATAGAAAACACCCAGACCAATACAAACAGACATGTTCATGCACACAAATGTTTGTATTGTGCGGGGATCGAACCCGCACCCGCTGCGTAGTAGGCGATTTCTCGACCACTACACCAGACGGGTCGTCTAATTATTATCGATTATTGGCAATCGTTAACATTATAACATTGTAATTTAACGGGCTAGTTTCAGTGCTATTATAATTTCACAACACTGATACACTGAAGTTAAGTAGGGCAATGATACTTTGACAATAACACTGGTTCAAGAAAGCTGTTATATTATCAGAGCGATCGCTGATTGGTACGCTTTCGTTACCAACTGAGCTACAAGTATTAAACATAGAGTAAAGAAATAAAAGGCAGGTTTTTGAATTTCTATTATTTTATTCTATTCGTTATATCGAATGTTTTTAACACTCACAGTGTCTTATTTTATATTCATAAAGATGAAATAAGAAACCATAAATTCGCGCTCAGGCGGGAACTTGAGCTTGAACCAGCAACTTCTTGGCTAAACGCTCTACCAATTGTGCTACCGTGCTGTCTGTCTGACATAGCGAACGCGTGAAGTTAAGCGCCATCTACCCGTCTGTTTATGCAACAGTGGGCCAAGTATTTTATAGTATACTGTAAATTTATTATAACGCTTCTTTTTCATCAGCAATGGCAACTGTTGACCTCAATTAAACCAATCAGGCAGATGGGTATACGTTTGACAGATCATACCGTACGTTTTCAACTGTCAAATGAATACGATTGCTTCACACAATTCCACGTCAGAACACGGGGCCCCCCAACATAATAAACCTACATTTATTTATAAGGCCTAGTGTAATTACACTATTACTGAAAAGAGCTTGTGAAATTATACGAATCAGTCATCATTGACAATATTCAGTGTAAATATAATTTCCCACCAGTGTGTGTTACCAGTGATGACATACGGATCCGAAACGTGGTCTCTAACTAGGGGACTCATAAAGAAGCTCAAAATTACACAAATAGCGATGGAGCGAGCTATGCTCGGTGTTTCTCTACGAGGTCTAATTAGAAATGAAGAGATACATAGAAGAACTAAGGTAATTGACATATCCCTAAGAATCAGTAAGCTCAAGTGGCAGTGGGCAGCGCACATAATGCGAAGGACTGATGGCCGTTGGGGCAGAAAAGTTCTAGATTGGAGACCTTTCGACCAAAAGCGCAGCGTGGGACGTCAATGTCGGTGACATGATGGATTGTTAAAATCGCGGGATCACACTGTATGCAGATCGCTTGTGATCGGTCGCTGTGGAAAGCCGTGGGGGAGGCCTATGTTCAGCAGTAAACGTAATTTGGCTGATAATTATGATAAATTATCTAGTGAATTTCACTGCCAATAATATCATGCCTTTCACAAAATCCCTGCGACATATACAATTCGTAGAATTCATTTATTTCCTGTAACATTGATAAAAGACAAAAGAAAATGAGAGCAGAAAACATTTATTTTAAAGTGGTTATAAAAATACATTGACCCGCTGATCCTGTGTCGATATTTTCTCCGACCAAAAAAAATATAAAAATGTATATTATTACCTTATTACTTCACGGACTATAACTTACGCCATGAAAGTGAGTTGAGGGAGAATTTATGTATTTGTTTTCGTACGAAAGCCATCAAAACTATTCAGACGAAAACTCTCAGAGATTTTGTTGACGAAACTTTGTTTTTGTACTTTTGGAAGCTTTGGAATAATATTTCTTATCTAGCACTAACGATCCCCTGCGACTGCGTTTCGTTTTGAGTTTACTCCCTTCCCTACCATCGTATCTAGATGTTTTAAAGCCTATTATATTCCGCCAGAGATTAACGCTTTGAACGCGCAAGCAATATAACTTTTCAGATTTATAGTATTAGCACGGTAATGTTATCAACAGCAACACC
Source organism: Pyrausta purpuralis (assembly GCA_963924145.1). Classification (NCBI taxonomy): domain Eukaryota; kingdom Metazoa; phylum Arthropoda; class Insecta; order Lepidoptera; family Crambidae; genus Pyrausta; species Pyrausta purpuralis. The sequence goes on along the minus strand of OZ001669.1, from coordinate 1,595,308 downwards.
CGTTTTTTTTTTAATTGTAAATACCCCACAAAATCAATGTATTATTTCGATACTAACAAGCGAGTCAAAACTACTAACGCCAGTACCGTTACCATGAGTTACGACGGTTTTACTCGATAGCAACGACGTAAAAAAGTCTATGGAAAATTGCACAGCGCCTCTAGCGGTCACTGACGGAACTAAAATTTTTCATACAAAATGAGACGTCGTCGCGAGCGTTAAACCGTCGTCGCTAGCGAGTAAACTCATGGTAACGGTACAGGTCACCTCTTCGTAGCAAACTAGCTACGGCGTAGTATTTCGTCACGGTGGTGCGAGATTTCCCATTCGTTTTTTTTTTCGAATGTTGTAAAGAGGTTTTCTTTCAAAAAAATTTTTTTAGAATAAGCATAACTCATACTATCATCCCTGAGTTGGGTGTCACTTACCAAAACAACATCTGTAGTTTTACAGCGTGTGGCATGTAATAGGAGCAAACATTATGATCAATAATTCTACAGAGTATACGTTGATATTTTGACCTGAAATCATTATCATCATAATTATCAGCCAAAGGACGTCCACTGCTGAACACAGAACTCCCCCATGGTTTTCCACAGAGAGCAATCACAAGCGGTCTGCATCTAGTGTGATCCCGCGGTCTTAAAAAGGTCGTCCGTCCATCTTGTCTGTGAACGTCCCACGCTGCGCTTTTGGTCGAAAGGTCTCCAATCTAGAACTTTTCTGCCCCAACGGCCATCAGTTCTTCGCGCTATGTGCCCTTCCCACTGCCACTTTACTGATTCTATAGGCTATGTCCGTTAACTTAGTTCTTCTACGTATCTCCTCATTTCTGATTCGTTCTCGTAGAGAAACACCGAGCATAGTCCGCTCCATCGCTCGTTGTGTAATTTTGAACTTATTTATGAGGTCCATAGTTAGAGACCACGTTTCGGATCCGTATGTCATCACTGGTAACACACACTGGTTGAAGACATTCGTCTTCAGACACTGAGGTATCTGACCTGATACTAGTGTTCTTAAATTATTTAACTCATAGATATAGTAATCCAAACTTATAATCCCTAATCAATGTTTAACAAAATCACTAACTCGTTTTAATTAATAACAATGTCAAGTTCTATGACTGGACACATTGTTTGTAATTTATTGCTGCTTCGATTTATTTTCATAAAAAATAACAGTACATTTATTTTTCATCATAATAAAATAAACTATCAAGTATTGATATTGATAACTGGTTACTTAAAAGGTCTATATTTTAATTTTTGCTCCTACTCGTATAACATGCTACAACATGTATATCGGAATGAAATAGTAGATTGTTATACAAGGGGAGAAAGTGACCCATTTCACTCGAAATGTTTTTAGCTAATAATTCGAGAGTGAAATGGAAATTTCACTTGAGTTATACATACTATTTTTCATTTCGACTGTGAGGAAAAATAAATGAATTTAGCTGTGTGATTGTAGTGCGATGAGATATTATGTTGTTTGGCGACAGATGAAACCTCAAGTTTTTACATAACATATCTGTCAGTCGGTACCTTTATAAAACACACAATTAGAAGGACAGTTATGGCACGGAAAATAAAAGAGTACATAAAACGCGAATGATATTAAATATTTCAAATCATTGACAAAAATATCGATCGATTTTTTCTCACAGACAATAATAATAGAAGAAAACCGCAACCTTCACTTGTCACCAAAATTACCGCAGTTTATATAAAATTTCAGGTTCAATTTTGCCCCATGAGATAGCGCTATGAGTGACAGCTAAAGGAGAGAGTGAGAAGGAAGATTAATGAACAACAAAATCACGCCAAGTCGCCTCCGCCTGCGTAATAATCTGTGCAATAATCGACCAAACTAAAAAAATATAGTGTCAAAGACAAACAAAATGTGACGATTAAAATGAAAAAAAAGTGTCACTATGTAAGGGCATCCGAATATTATATTTGTTGATATTTAATTGTTAAAAATTAGATCAATTGTACATTTTTAAAATCAGTGACCAAAATAAACACGCTTTTAATGTTTAGGTAATCTTAAAAATATGGAAAGCTTTTTTATTTTCATAATATAATGTGACTCAATTATCTTTAACTCCAGTCTAAATGTAGCAATTTAAACTAAAATTCTAGAAAGTTCTAGCAAAGTTATTTTCCGCCCGTCTATCTTCACATGAAAGTTCAATTTTCCGAACAGAAGAAATGAAAAAATATTGACAGCTTAAATTATTTCTTTATTTGTATTAGAATAGGAAGTAAATAAAACATTTATGACCAACCTTATAGGTATACAAAAACATTTTTTGTAAGTAACCTTTATGGAACGATTTCGGTACGCATTACAAAAGCGAATACCTCTCATAACCACAAAGAAAGTTGTAATCTTATTGATATAACTATACATTTTGGGAAACACGCCACATCGCGTGTTTTGTTAAAAGGTTCTACTATGTAAGGTTTTGTAAGACTGAAATATATTTTCTATCAGTAACAGGAACAGCACCGTATTGTCATCAACTAGGCGTCAACCATACGAAAGTACGTTACGTAAAGGGATCAGCAACGACTCGGCTGGGATCGGCACCGGATAGCGAACGCCTCGCCTTGGGTCGCGTTACTACAGCTTATGACAGTTCTTCTATCCCGTTTGACAGGGTGGACCCGTTTTACAGTTGACGAACACCGGGCGACTCGCCGTAAGCGCGTTACAACGAATGCGCCGCTGGTCGAGAGTGGGTCCCGAGTTAATCTCGATCCGAAATGGTGACGCTACGAAGTTGATTGATGTGGGTCGAAGTAATTGATACGGTGTTGTTCCTGTAACGGGTGGTAGATGTGCTTCAACCTGTATTCTCCTCTATATTTACCTATGCGTATACGTACCTATTTAAAAAAAACTCCTCCGAGTTGTTTCCGAGTATTTTCAAATAACGAAAACCCAGAAACAAAATTTCGGCCCGACTGATTCAAACCCAGGATCTCTTAGGACCTGCGAACTAACCACTTATCTAAACTAAAAGGCTATAAAGCTAAAGAGTTTTTTTGTTAACTTGAACGCACTAATCGCAGGAACTACTGGACCGATTTGAAAAAATATTTTTTGGATTGGATAGCTTATTTATCGAGGAAGGCTTAATTAAGGCACTAAGAGGGAACGGAGCAAACTTCAAACGCGCGGACGCAGTCGCGGGGGATCGCTAGTAATATTCATCTTTATCAACAATTATGACTCTTATGGTCTGTTTTACAATGTTCTAATAAGTTCTGGTTAGCGTTATGTGTAAAACCAATACTTCATACAAACCATTTTTAATTCATTATTTTAATAGCTTATTTGCCGATGGTGAAAAATTCCCTCAAAGTTTAGGCTAGTACGAGAGACAGAGACGGCTATATTCGGAAATAAAGACTTCGTGATACAGAGTAAGCCATCATAATATAATAACACGTATTTAGTAGATTTTAGTGATTCGAAAATGCAGATGTTTTGTAGAGGGGAGTGTCCATGTATTTCAATGATTAGCCGTTATAGTAGTTAGAAACAAAAACAAAACATTGGTACTTTAATTGAGACTTTTTCGTCCTGTTTGATTCACCATATTACTCGAGACGGATGGACCGATTTTCATAATTTTTACTTTGTTGGATTTGCCTTGGCCTGGAATCGGATAACTATTAAACAGGGCCGGGACGGGACCTTTGCTGAGACCGATAGTATAGATAAAACATATCATAACCTTACTATCACAATAATGTAAATGTAAGATATTTTACTTAATGAAAAAAATGTTATATCTACCAACAAAGAAACTACAAATTTTCTTAACTCTGTTACAAAAGTACACTGCATTTTAAAATATGCTACCGGTATAACATAATTTGATAAAAACTTTAATTGAAAACATCACAGATAGAACTACCTAAAAGTCGCCAAACAAAATTACCACCACTGAACCATTTCAGTCTAGAATTGAATCAGACAAATATTATTATAGATTTCTATTATTAACCTTGAAAACGGACAAAGCCGCGAGTTAACCTATAACTAAAATAGACCCAATACTTAGTACAATTTTGAAGCAAATCTCTAAAATTCAGAAATCATCCTTATCACTCAAATTTTAGAGGTCGTTTCACTCTGAAACTGAAAGGGTCCGAAACTAAGGTATGATGAATTTGGCAAATTCAAGTCATGCAAAAATATATCTTAATTTGTCGATCCAACGTCCAATTTTCATTGCCATTCCAATGCTTACCAATAAGAGTGTTCAGGCGAATTCAGGCACAAACAAATTATGGTCCGTCAGCGGTACAAAAAAGGTCGAATTTCGTTTGAAATCGGCTTTCTGTATGACAAACTTGGAATGAATTCGTTCAGTCTGAACCCGGGTTTTGGTGAATAGAGTTGTTTTTCCAAGACATTCTGTATGTGAAAAAGTTTTAGTGGGCACTTAACAGTTTATGAAAGTTGACTTCGGGTGCTCTTTCTTGGATTGTTGTTTTTTGGTGCGGTGATTTTTTTTGGAATCAAGAGTTATAACGCCAATTACCAATTTTTTTTTTACCGAATGTATGTGACATAACTTTAATTGCATATAAATATTAAGATAACATTAGTGTGTTGCTAGGTAACCAACAATTTTGTTCCATTGATTTTGCGGACTAATCTCACTTCCTTGCAAGATACCTTCTAGCCCACATTATTCTTTGAGTTTCTAGTTTTTTAGTAGATTGAAAGCCACGTTCAAATCACAAATATGACAGCATTTTCTCGTTCATAATTTTACATTAACATAGTCAATATTAATTCAATAATTTATTTAATAAGTGACTAAATGACAAATATCCAATGAGGTGAGGTGAACCATTACTAAGTCAAAGGCATGCGATAAAAATAAATACCTTATACAACCACAGACACTCCAAATGATTTTTTATTCAATTGACCTAATTCTGAAAGAAAAGAAAAAAGGTTTTATGTGGTGCTTTAGTTTTACTGACACTTCTGATCATATCTTGATCTGCGGACGACGCTCTGTCGAGAAAGGAGTCGGTAGGAAGTTATGATGATAGATCACCTGGCCACTGCGCCGCGTTGATAGTAGGTATTATTATTACTATCTACGCTCATAAAGAACTATTAATAACTAACTATTGATAGTTTACGTATTTTGGTGGGTACGTGATGGGATGTCTTATAAATAAATAGACAGGGAAACATTTTATTAAAGAGTTTTTGAAAAATGTGGCTTAAAAAGTGGTTCAATTGATTCTGCTCGTTAGTCCAATAAAACTATGAGTAGATTTTGTGCATTTAACGTTACACTTTGTAAATAAGTTTTATAGTGGAGCCTTTAAAGTTCTAACTTTGGTTACTTTTTGTGGTTTAGACAAAATAACCCTTTGCACAGACCTATGGAACCTAACTCTAGGTTTTAACTTGTTGTTGTCAGTTTCGTCCATTTTGACAGTTTTTTTTTTCTCAGATTAGATTTAACGTTGGTTTCGCGCGAGTGGACCTTAAAAAGCAAATAACTTTGTTTAATATGCTAGTGTTACTAATAGGCAATTAGTCTTTGCCTTTTGAAAAATGGAGGATCATTTGTCAAAATGAGGGATCACTTTTTCGTTTACTTATTTCATTAAATTGCTATCTAACCTATAAGCTTTAGGGTGGATTCGACCAAACGAGAATAAATGTTAGCCTTAGGATAAATAACTAGTTATCCGAGAATATAATTCAATTTTGCATTTTAACATCGATTGTTATATAATAACGCGTTAATATACCCACCGTGATGTGTGTAATAAGAGCTAATTTAAGTAAAACGGAATGACACCCGCTGGCCACATATGATTTATGTCATTTGATATGTCAGAATGTTTTTAAGCTATTGCATAACTTCTATCGCGGGCATTGAGCGTGGAGACTGAATCCTGAAATTCCGTAACGAAAATACCCGCACTCCGACCGGCACAGCGGTTATACTTTTTAATTTTTCCAGCTATCGATGAATAGCAAAACTTTTAATGACTTTTTGAAATAGCACGCTTGACTCCTTAGCTCAGCAACCCGCCTTTAGGTGGCATTGGTTGTATAAATAAAATAAATAAATAATTATAATTGCATAAGTTGATAAAAAATGCTCTGCAATAGCTAACCGCGGCAGTCTCCGAGAGCCACACGTCTTTTTTATGTATAGTATCCGTCCACAAGGGAGACTCCGATAATTCCGCCAATGTCAGGTTCAGAAGGGCAGAATGAAAAACAAAGTTTGTACTGCTAAAAAAAGGAAAAAATAACAATTTTTAAATAAAGAGGTAGTTTTGCTATTAGGTATAAATAGCCTTTGTTAGTTAAGTGACATAGTACAAAGATGAGTTAAAAAGGTATTAAAATGAAGCCAGCAAATGTTTTGTTAAGTTCTAACCTTTTGATTGATTGATACTTTCCCACGTTATAATTTATACTCCATTGCTTAGTTGACAGAATTTTTAATTCAACACCACACTGCTTTGGTGCAGAATTGATTTGCCGGATAGTAATACAGTTAATTCATTTGTTCTTTTATGCGAGTTTAGCAATTATTGTTAAAGTTTTACGTCGAAAAACGACTTTGATTTGAGTATAAAATCGAGGAACATAATTATCCTTCGTATTGGTAAATGCGTGTAAACCTTTGTTTGGTCGAATCCAACCTTAGCCTATTAGTAAAACTCTCATATTTCAAATTTTATTGCATTGATTTTTATAATTTATTTTACATTTCGCATCGTTAAAACTTGTCGTAACTTATTGTTTGAATAAAAAAAATCACCGTTATGTTTTTTTCCATTTATTAACAAATAAAAGAACTTACAAAACATGTAGGTGTACTAGGCATATAACCACTAAGGTTTGTAACTTCAATAAGTTTACAGCTTACTTATAAACAAACAACTTAAAGTATAATGTACCTTACTTAACCGTCGATTTTACATATTAAAATATTAAGTACTTAATTTATCTAAATATAACAAACACACATCAAAGTATTTGACGAATTCTTGCTGATTTATTCACAGTCTAATATTATACCTCCAAAAGCGAATTTAGGAAAGCAAACAGCGAATCGATTACATTTTGAGGCTAATTATTAAATTGTTGGGAGACTGAATGACTCTCAAAGACACCGTTACAACTAAGTGTAATGTGGGCTAGAATTGTCATTAACGTATAATGTCAAACAGTATAATGTTTTATATTCAAATTCCAAGGAATAAATCGCAATCGTGTCAGAGAGTCGCGACACATCTTTTGCATAGTATAGCTACTCTAGTTTACTACTATAAAGTATACTAAATTGTGTTTTTTTGCCAAAAAGAAAGAGGAATTAGAATAGTTAGATACGAGATTGCTACCATGCACCTTATTATTTATGGGTTTCCGATATTTCGGCACTGTTGCAAGCGCCATGATCACGGAGTAACTCCGTAACATGGTAGCAATCCCGTATCTTACTGTTCAAATATTAGTGACCATGTAAGTTTAAAACATTATATCGAAAGAGGAATTTAGGTAGTTTAATAATTTTGTTATAAATATAAATGTATGCTATCACAATGCACTAATGTCTTCCTCTTCGCCGGAGAACTATAAAAGTGAACTATTTCTTTTTAACGGCTGAAGCCATTTCAGATTATTTTCTTTTTCTAGGGGTAATTTATTCATAAATGTATACATTAATTCACACAAAATTATTCACTGTGTGCGAAGTAGGTGGCAGGGGAACCCCAATCGATGAAAACGCCCGCAGTGATCGAAAAAAAACGTGGAAGGACGTCCGTCACCATTTTTCTAGAAATTTTAGTGTCAAATTTACGTAAACGTGCATTATATTTTATTAACAAATAAAAAACAACACCCTAGATTCACGTTATTGAAAAGAATAAATGGATAATACAATGCATTGAAAGAATTTTGTTTTTGTACTTTTATTAATAACAGCCAGCCGTTTTTCATAATCATCGTCCTCTAATAGATTATAACACTGTCGTCACGCAAGATCCCAATTTCAAAGAAAATATTACCTTACTGTAGAATTGTATCACTATTTACAGTAACCAGTCAACGTCTTTTCTTTTTAATCTACATTTTTTACCATCCGTAATTCCCGTTTCGGTAATGGTTTGATTTTTACAACTGTGTTTTTTGAAGAAGAAATTGCTGAGTCAATAGATGACTTATTTGCACTTTCAAAACACACACAATGGTAAATTATTTCGACGTGAATTCCTATTATATATGATGACGCTTTTGGCGTACTCCTTATAGCTCCTGACTATTACGCTGGCTGTCGCGGGTTCGAATCCCACAAGGGGCAAGTGATTGTGTAATACGAACAATTGTACCTGAGTCATGGATGTTTAATGGGAACCCATCACTTAATCGCAATTTTCTTCATCGATTTTCATTACCCATAAAACGATTCGCAGATGTTTCAAAATAATAGTCAACAAATTCTAGAATCTTGTGACATTACAATTTCATTTGGTCGAATGCTTATCTATACTAATATTATAAAGCTGAAGAGTTTGTTTGTTTGTTTGTTTGTTTGAACGCGCTAATCTCAAAAACTACTGGCCCGATTTGAAAAAATATTTTTATGTTGGATAGTCCATTTATCGAGGAAGGCTTTAGGCTAAATAACATAAAGATACGACTCACAAGACCACAGCAGCAATGAAAAATGTTGCGAAAACGGGAGAAAGATATTCCTTTTGAGAGCTTCCGCTGCGTACGCTGCGGAAACCGCTAAAGTTACACAAAAATCATGTATGACAAGATTGTTCAGCATTAAGAGTTCTATAATAAAGTCCGCGACAGCATAAGTCTATCTTTTATGGTTGACTTACTACAACCTTTTTTATGTTAATGATTTTTTTTTTAAATATTGCATCATTTTTAGAGGTGTATTATACACACAGGTATTTATTCTTATCAAAATAAATACATTCATCATCACGAGCATTTCATTTAGAACAAAGTTGCCCTGTATATCATTTGATTCCAATTAATATCTTAGGAGCTATCACAGTTTTAACATAACTCCGCACCAAAATAATGTTTGCAGCTTAAGTACAACGTGCGCTTGCGCTAATTATATTATAAAGCTGAAGAGTTTGTTGGTTTGAACGCGCTTATCTCAGGAACTGCTGAACCGATTTGAAAAAATATTTCTGTATTCTTCTCAATAAATAATAGATAACTTATTTATTGAGAAAGGCTTTAGGATATAAAACATCACGCTGCGACGGGAGGGGAGGGAGCAAACTCAAAACGCGCGGACGAAGTCGCGGGGGACCGCTAGTTATCTACAAACTTACTTCATCGTTACTTCTTTTCATAAATTACGTATTTTATCGAACTAACGTTAGCTTTCTATTTTGTTACCCATAATTTTATTTCCACGTAAGTTTCAATATGCAGAATTCTTGAAACATCGAATTTTACTTCACTTAAGTCCGTATTTCCAAACGAATTTATTACTAATATTATATTGCATACTTTATAAATAGACAATTTAAAGCATAACTGATATAAAATGTAATAAATATTGATCTAATAAATAAACTGCGTTAATCCCGACTCGCCGTGGTCTCTTCGCCGTGGTACTAGTCTGCCCGATACTAGAGTGTAATTCAAAAGCCGGAGGCGCGCAGGGAGAGCAGCCTCTGCTCGCTCGCCTACGCAGCTTCGGCTTGCTGGTCGCCTTCGGCGACCAGCAAGCCGACCGCGGGTGCCTACACCTTGTTACGCAAGGGCGACGAGGCTGCTATTCCCGCAGCGCCGGAGACGGGGAAATCCTAATGCATGCTGCTAGTTTGCATGCCTGCTTGCTTACTTGCATGCGTATGCATGCGCATGCCTTCTTACTTGCATGCGTATGCATGCATGTGCTTACTTGCATTAAAAGTTATTTGAGGAAAAAAAAATGGGAACCGTTACACATTGAAACAAGTTTTTATGAAAGGTTATATCGATAACTTAATAATTATATGAAACACTAGCGGTCCCCCGCGACTTCGTCCGCGCGTTTTGAGTTTGCTCCCTCCCCTCCCGTCGCAGCGTGATGATTTATATCCTAAAGCCTTTCTCGATAAATAAGCTATCCAACACAGAAATATTTTTACAAATCGGTCCAGCAGTTCCTGAGATAAGCGCGTTCAAAGAAACAAACTCTTCAGCTTTATAATATATTAGCGCAAGTGCACGTTGTACTTACGCTGCGAACATTATTTTGGTGCGGAGTTATGTTAAAACTGTGATAGCTCCTAAGCTATTTATTGAAATCAAATGATATAAAGGGCAACTTGGTTCTAAATGAAATGCTCGTGATGATGAATGTATTTATTTTGATAAGAATAAATACCTGTGTGTATAATACACCTCTAAAAATAATGCATTATTTTTTTACAAATATATTAACATAAAAAAGGTTGTAGTAAGTCAACCATAAAAGATAGACATATGCTGTCGCGGACTTTATTACAGAACTCTTAATGCTTAACAATCCTGTCATACATGATTTTTGTGTAACTTAAGCGGTTTCCGCAGCGTATGCAGCGGAAGCTCTCAATAGGAATATCTTTCTCCCGTTTTCGCAACATTTTTCATTGCTGCTGTGGTCTTATGAGTCGTATCTTTATGTTATATAGCCTAAAGCCTTCCTCGATAAATGGACTATCCAACGTAAAAATAATTTTTCAAATCGGGCCAGTAGTTTTTGAGATTAGCGCGTTCAAACAAACAAACAAACAAACAAACTCTTCAGCTTTATAATATTAGTATAGATTAGTTTGATATATCGTTATTCTGCTTAACAAAACAGTTGCGAAACATTTTTTTGGTAAACTGTTAATGTAATTATTAACTATTCGATTAATGAAGAAAAAAAGATATTAAAATTCATTGAATAGTTTTCTGTGAAATGAAATTCGATATCAAAAAATTCTGTGTTATGATAGGTACCCATGTTTAATATGTACATATTTGAGTATTTAGAAGAGACGCCGACGATAATCGTTGTCGGTATTCGTAACACAAGGAAGAAAATTCCTGTGTGTTGTCTGGTGCAAATTTATATTTCTTTATTTACCTCTTATATTGTAAGAAAATAAAATAACTAATATTTATTTGTAAATCATCAAACGTATAATTTAGTTTTCAAACAGCTATGTGACATTCAAATCCGTGCAACAGTGAATCAGTGAATTGTGTAATCAACGACTTGTCTGATCGGAATTCCGCAAAGTGTCTAGAACTGCTAACTCAATACACCTGCAAGTTTCGAGTTTCCCTGCAACATGAGTCTGAGGAGGTAAAGTTAGTCAATTTATAGCTTAAGTTAGCAAGTTAATAATATATAACGTGATATTATGTGACGGTGTGAAGTGGGAAAATTTTTCCTTACGCTGTTGAAGTTTTTTTTAATGCTACTCATGATTATGTAATCTGAAGGTCTTACTTTCGGGTTTAAATAACTTAAAACTGTAATTGGAGAATTGGGCAATGTTTATAGTGGTAATTACTTTCTTTTTTAATTAAGGTTTATCTTTAAATTAACCATATAAGGACTTTCAAAAATATTTTCATCTATGCTTATTACTGCCTAACCTAACCTTTTGATCAGCTTAAACTTGTTTAAAAGTATCGTATAGGTATTTAATTGAGTCCATTTTAAACGTTGTTATTATAACAGCTCTAAAGTTAACCCTTTAGCGGCCATATTGACGCAATTTCAAAAATATCTGAAATCGCAAGAAAATAAATCCAATAAAATACAAGTAGGAAGGTACATTTATTTAACTACTATAGAACCTTTGCAACATTCACCAAATTAATTCGCTAATGAAGAGGAACAAGCGCCAGCAAGCCTTTAAAATTTTAGTTGCAAAATAGCCCTTATAGCTTCGTAATAAGTTACAGCCGTCTTTAGCTTGATGTGCTGTTTTCCGATCCTAAGGGCGCTTTCACATTGCGATGTTTTGCAGCGCTATAAACGCGCGCTATGAACAGTTTATTTATTTATTTATACTTTATTGCACAACCAAAATTTGTACAAAAGGCGGACTTAACGCAATATGGCATTCTCTACCAGTCATACCTTTGGGCTAAGCAGAAATGACTGTGGGCGGTGCGACCGACAAAAAGAAAATGAGTTACTATTAGAAGAAGAAAAAAACGTTAAATATCACACTTAAAAAAAAAATACATAAGGAACATATATTATAAAACAAAAAAAATGATTACAATTTACAATAAATACAATATGATCTAATAAAATATTATAGATACATAACGCAAGCGATAAAATAAATACATATACTTGTACATACTATACTAATTATATACTATGACGATGTATTAGAAGTCTATAGAAGTATCATATTATACCCTAGCGATCGTTTGAATCGAAGCTGTGTGATTTAGATTTCCCAGACAGATGCCGACAACTTTAGTTCGAGAATTGAAGTCATTAACAATAACCTCCAGCGTATTTCTGATTGGTCCACTAGATATGGTATTTCAGTTAATCCTACCAAATGCCAAGCCTTACTTATTGGTAATCCATATGTGCAAATCGATCAGCCTGTTGCTGCGTTGCGTTATAACGACTGCACCAAACCATATAGCAGTCATGTTAAAAATCTGGGTTTGGTGATAGATAGCTCACTCAGTTGGGCTAACCAGATCGCCGAGACTAGCAGAAAAGTTACTCGCTTCGAACACTCTACCGATTTCGGAACTTTCTGCCGATAAGTACCAAACTTCTGCTGGTCCAGGCACTGGTACTGCCTGTAATCGATTACGCCGATGTGTGCTGCACCAACTTGTCTCAAAACCATTTAAACAAGCTTGAGCGTCTCCTAAATAACTGCCTTCGTTTTGTTTTTGGCATACGAATGTATGACCATATTTCTCCATTCCGTTCTCAACTTACCGTGCTCACTATTCGTCAGCGCAGAAATCTTCGAGTCCTTTGTACTCTTTTCAGTATTCTCGATAACCCGAATTCTCCCAACTACCTCAGATGTCATTTCAAATTTATGAGAAACATAAGTTCTCGAACCCTCCGTCCTAACAATGACCTCCAGCTATACACACCTCTTCACAAGACTGCTTATGTCTCTAACTCTTTCACCCTCAGTGCTATAAGACTCTGGAACTCCCTCGCTGATACCATTAAGACTTCATTCTCTAAGTATTCCTTCAAGAAGTCTATTCGCGAGCTTTTTCTCAGTGAGAATACCACGTGATGTTGGATAAGCTTTGTCCTTCTCTGTTTCCCCTATTATAATCTCTGTTAGCCTATGTATGGATAATTGTATGTATTCAAGTATGTTTTGGTAGGTTTATTTTTAATTGTTTATGTAAGTATATTAGCAGCTTAAAATTAATTTATGTGTATAGCCAAAGCGCTTCAAGGACACAGAACAGTCTACTGTAAAAACGACCAATCAGAAACAACTTCACAATTTGCGCAAGTCCGCGCGAAAGAATGTGAACGGTTTCACTTCGATAGAATCTGCGAAACAGGAAATAATGCGTTAAATTCTGATCAGTATATTATGGTTATAGGTTTGTATTATGGTTATGCTACAATCTATCGTCTGTTTACAATATTGCTAGAGAGATAGAAATCTAACGATATTTTAAATTTTACAGTGATATTGCATTATAATGTTAGAATCGCGGCTGCATCATAGCAGTTACACGGACAGCTACTGATTCGCGATTTTAAGCGCTCTTTTTTTCTTTTTCTTTTATTTAAAACACACCATGCACAAACAAAAGGTACATATGGTACCTTGGTTAATGCTAAAAGCATTCTCTACCGGTCAACCATAGGTTTATACAGAGAAAATGCTGGAGGTGAAGTGATAGAGGGGCAAAAGAAAGAGCTTGACGATTCAAACTACACTACGTATTTAATACAAAAAATAAACATACATAATACTTGTTACATTAATACCGCATATGTTTATACACAATTATGGAATAACAAATATACACATAGTACATAAACATAATAATAATACTTATGGTACACATAAGAGTTCAATATCTCTCCCTTGTAAAGTGCTCGGAAGGCCTTCTTGAAAGACAATTTGGAATGCGCGTCTAGACTAGACTAATTTGACTAAGGCAGAGTTGACGATGAAGCAATATTATTAAAATAACTTGTGCGAAAAGTAGTTGCCTTGAGACTGTATCGATTCTCTGTCTGTACCGTTACCATGAGTTTATGGCGGTATTACTAGCTAGCGACGACGTAACTTTTTGTATGGAAAATTTTAGTTCTGCAAGTGACCGCTAGAGGCGCTGTGGCATTCCATAGACATTTTTTACGTAATCTCTAGCGAGTAATACCGCTGTAAACTCATGGTAACGATCGTCTTTTTTTTACAAAAAGTCGCAATGCGTAAGGGCCCTAAATATCAACTCTATTCAGCAAATTTACCCAAGTTTGGTTCAGTTGAGGTTAGGATTTAGCATTGTGGTCGCATAGATTAAAATAACCTCACCCTTCCTGCGTAGTTACAGTTATAAGTAGTTGCTACCTTAAGTTGAGTTACGTAACTAAACATTTAAGTTAATCTGTAGTCAAAACCCTTTTTAGTTTTGATGGTATTACATTTAGGGCAACCGATTGACATGGAGTTACACAGAAAGCCCTATGTTATAATATTTTTATTGTTTTTTTATTTACCAGCGGTCAACGTTATTTCTAGTGTTCAGCCTTCCTCAATAAATAAGCTATTTAACACAAATATTTTTTTTTCTCTATCCAGTATTTTCTGATATTAGCGCCTTTAAACAAACGAACTAAGTCTTCAGCTTTATAATATTTGAATAGATTATTACAGCTTTCAAAAACAGTTGAACAGTTCCAGAGGTTAGCTTATAAAACCTCAACTGTTTCTGCGTCATCCAATGTTGGACTGGTAGATAATGCTTTAAAGTTTTAAGTCTGCCATGTACTTCATTTTGTTTGTGCAATAAAAAATATATTAATAAAAAACTATACACCTCTATAAGCTTACTATTACTTAATATAAGTGCATGTAGATAAAATAATGGCGTAAGTGTTAAGCTATCTATCTAGAATATAAAAATGGATCGCAAAATGTGTTGGTAAGCGCATAACTTAACAACGCCTAGACCAATTTGGCCAATTCTTTTCTTAAAACGTTCTTTGAAGTTCAAGGATGGTTTATACGGCTAGAAAAATTCGAATAATCGTCGGAAAAACTTTAAAAACAGCCCTTTTCTTTGTCTCATACAAATGTTTTCTAACTAAAACGTAGTCAATTTGAGCTTTATTTTTGTTTTTAGGAACTATGGGACCGATTTGAAAAAAAAAATGTGGCGGATAGCTTATTATTAAAGACAGCTTTAGGCTATAAAACATCACACTGCGACGGGATAAAGCTCAAAAAAGGCGGACGAATTCGTGGAGGAGCGCTAGTTAACAAAAAAAAAATTATTCCACCATCCCTATAACAGATATGGCCCTAGTGGAGTAGGTTCTTTCTATCATACAAACTTAATTTGTACTCTTATACACACAAAAGAAAATAGGACGCGTATTTCTGACGGAAAAACACCAGAATTCTTGATATTTCGAGGTACATAACTGGGGTAATCTAATATGATTCGCTATTGATATACAAGAAGAAGATTGTTTGTAAACATCTTTACAAGTATATTTTTTTTCAACAGTAGCTAGTTCCTAAAAAGGAGTTTCTAGTATGAATTTACGTAAAAAACCGGCTTAGTGCGAGTCGGACTCGCGCACTCAGGGTTTCGTGCCAACTTTAACTGAATTAGGGAATCCACTTACTTCTGCTAAAATACCACAATATTTTGTTGACAGCAAATATAACTTTGTTTTTCATAGTATTTGTATGAAGAACAAAGTTATGTTGCGGTTGTTGACAATGTAGTATATCTCAAGACTAACTGGTTCGATCCCGTCCAAATAAATTTTCGTTGAAAGTATTTGTTATGATATTTTTTTTAATTCTATATCATATATATTTTTTTCAAAATTTGCACTTGCTTTGTTTAGAAGTCAGAGGGGGAGGTGATGCCCATTTTACCACTTAAAAAGTGTCTATCTATCAAACGTTAGACTTAAGAAGAAAATGGTTCTAGGAACCTCCATGTCATTTTAAAAGACCTATCCATAAACACCTTACCGCATAGGTTTTACTAAAAAAAAAAGGGGTTTTATTAGCATGTATGGGAGCGCCCCCTTTAAATATCATTATTTATATTTTTTTGTATTAGAATCGTAAAGCGGTTAACAGGATACATCTTCCTATACCAAATTTAAACAGTGTGATGGTATAAGTACAGAATAAAGTGGCTGTGACATACGGACGGACAGACGGACAGACAGACTTGACGAAAGTATAAGGGTTCCGTTTTTTTTTATTCAGCTACGGAACGCTAAAAACGTAAGTATTGTGCCTGAAAATCATAATGTCCCTATTTTAAATGAAATAACACCCAAATCCGCTTATTCACAGCGAAGCAAAGATACGAAAATTCACTTTATTAGACCGAAAGCGAAAATCGGATATCAAAACCATTACGCTCTTCTTATTCAAATAGGATCCATGAATAAATACATAAATACTCAAGTCAGATATCACAACAAGAACAACACGGAGACATCGCACAAACTAACCTAACCTGATTTATTTCTGTACGGATGGTTCGACAATGTAGATTAGTTGTCGCTTTAAACTTCACGATTTGGTTCTTGACAATCGATGAGGAATTGTCCTTTCGGCCTCATTATATTAATTAATAAATATTGGATACCTAGCACATAAATTGCTCTGATCCCAAAGTAAGTAGCCAATGCACTTGTGTTATGGAAATCAGACACGACGGTGGTACCACAACACCCAGACAATATAGAAAATTTTGATTTCTATATTGACCCGACCGGAAATCGATTTTATGTCGGCTTTAAGCATTTCTGCAGTGATAAGCTCGAGTCCTGGGGCCTTGCCAGTTTTGAGATTCATGATAGCCTTAGCCACTTCATCGCGGGTTGGTGGGTCAATGTTGATGTCGAGCAGCCTAGATGGAGTAGGTGAACGTAGCGGAGCTTCAGGCGTGGTGGTGGCTGTAACACCGATAGGGCGGGAGATCACTTGAAAGTATTTATTTGCCCGTCAGACGTCACAACTTTGCCCATCACTTGACTTCACAGGCTTTTTCTTATTCGGTCTTCTACTTCCTGCCAAGGGTTTCGTTGCTTTGTAAAGAACTCTCAAATTGCCAGTATTATCAGCGAGTTTGGCGATGTCAGCAACTTAGTCAGCTTACAGTTTTCTGCCTTTCTTTTGTTTTCTGTCTTGTTTTTTTTTTCTGCGAATCTGGCGGCTCTGCTGTTTGAAGCTGGCTAGAAATTGTACGTCGGTAGTTTTATAGCAGCTTCAGTTGAAGCTCTCTTTTGTCGTCAATCTACTGCGATGTAAATTGTGACACTGAAACCTCGCGCATTTGCGTCCAGTGACCCAAGATGGAAAAATTGGAGCGTAAGTCGTGAGGCCAGAATGTCATTAGAACATGCAACGCGCCGTTTTATTATTAGTGCAAGCGAGACAGACAGGACATTGATACGACTCAGTTGAAAACACGCAGGCTATATTTACTGATATCTTCTTATATTCTCTCTTATTAACTGGGCGTCTTTCTCTCTCAGTTGTCTAGCAGTACATGAATAATCCAGCCGAAATCAATTTGACGTAGCGAACATTCGCCGTATTGTTGGCAGCAACTCTCTTGACAATTCAGCAGGTTGCATGCAAATGTCGTTAGGCAACAGTCTGAAGAAGTAATAAATGATATTTTACCGTGGTAAGTTCAACCGTCTGGTTTTATGTTGCAAACCTCTACTACACGGTATACATACATTGCATGGTAGCTCAATTGGAAGAGCTTTAGGCCCGGTTAGTCAGAAAGTTGCTGGTTCGAGTCCCGCTCGTGCGCAATTTTTGGTTTCTTTTTAATTTTTATAAACATCTTTTAAATTTATGTAATTACACATACATCTCTACACTGTATTAAAAAAAAAGGAAGTCCCGCTGTATGTATGATATCTTTTAAACTTCGCAACTGAATTTGATTGTTTTTAAAAAATATACATATAGCTATTCAAGAGAAAGGTTCATATGTTATAATACATGCATAATATATTACTTAAACCTTGCTCATTTCAGAGGTTTCTAAGTGAAGTCGTGCCAAGCGCCATCCGGTGTTTGACAGTTAAAGCTGGTCGAGACTTCCGCGCCAAGTGGTTAAAAGAACACTGAGATTAGGGGGAATTGTAGTGTTGACAAGTTTCACAAACAATCTCAGAGTTACTTATGTACAAACTTTTACTGTTACTAAAAGCCTAGCTAGGCAATTTTGACTACTTAGTTTATATCTATATCTACGCTTGTAGAAGCGCTTTGAACTAGTTCTACGCACTTCTACAAGACTCTCAGTAAGAAAATAAGTAAGTTTCTAGAAATTTACAAATTTTCTTACTAAGAGTTGATTTTATCAACGTCAGATAGAACTTACCTGACCAAATAAATATAATACGACCGGTTTTAAAATGACATTCACATAAATGATTGCTGACAAATAGTTGACGTTTTCGAATTAGGCGCTTTGTATTGTATTAGACGAATATTCCTCATATGTCGTTTGTAAAATCGACTCTTCATCTTGTTAATTTTATAATTACCTTAATCAAAAAAGAAAAAGACAGAAAAACACCGAGAATAGCCCTCTCAATCGCTCGTCGTGTGTTTTCAAGCGTAAAACGTCCACCGACAAAAATTTAAATGTAGGGAGCTACTTAGAATCTCTCCTAGGTAGAAACATGGGTCGAAATATTTAAGGATCAAAAAACACTCAATCTATTTACACCCAGGACAAAGTACGGAAGCAAGACTATTTTATATGAGGGAGCAAAGCTGTTTAACGAATTATCAATTGATGTACTTAATTGTGAAACTTTAAATTCATTCAAAAGGAAGCTTAAGTTTCACATTGAAGCAGGTACCGGCGAGTAATATTACATACTACCATTAAATTTATTTTTGTTATGTCATTTTAACTAAAATGTTAACTTCTTATGAGAATAAAGTTCTTTAAACCTAAATATGGCAAAAAATTGACTCTTGTAGAAAAAAAGACGAGTCGCGTGACTGATACTAAATCAGTATCATAGGAGGTTAATTTTTTTTTTGTCGTTTTTCAACTTTTCTAAAATTAATTAGTAAAGCTATGCACTTAGCATAGTTACTAATTCCGAGTATATGAAACACTTTGTATTTAGGAAACAAAACTTTACTTTTCATTATAAACTTCTAGTTTCCTATTTATTTATTCAATCAAACAATCATTCTAATCGCATCGACCTACATAAACTTTGCACAACTTTTGCAATTGCATCTGACTTTAAAGCTGCAGTCCACTGCAGAACGTAAGAGTTTATAGTTCCGATTTGGGAACTGAATTTTATTTTGTTTAGGTAATTGGAATAATCAAGAGGATTTTAATTAAATAGTTTCCAAATAATTATTTGAATAAATAGTAAATCTATCTTAAAAAGCAGTTTATGCTCGACAACTGAATGAAAAGCGCGAACATTCAATAAGCATTATATTGATCCATAATTAAGTTTTTAAAGACGAGTTTATTTTTGGTTAATTTTCCAATAAGCCTTATGAGAGATATTCGCGGACAAACATAGGTACGTATGTATGTACCACATGACAACAATGACAATCTGAGAACTATTTTATTATGAAGTCGGTTAAAAACAGTGTACAATGTATAAAAATGATGCTAACTTGTAATGTTGACTGACCGAAGCTTTCTAATCCTCACTGTACATAAACACCCTTAATTACATCGAAAAGAAACACTTCCAACCATCTTCTGAGAAGATGGTTGGAAAATTCTACCAGCATGGGATCCAGTGCTAACGAGGACCCAAGCTAGACCACTCACTGCAAGAACACAAGACACAGTTAGCTCTTTCTACATGGATAGAACCGTTAATTAATATTATTGAGTGACGGTAGTGTAATTTTTCAAAACTCTGTAAATGACAAATAACATCTTAGTCTACCGGTGACCACGAAAGATGTAAAGTGTTCGAAACGTCGGGATAAAATTTAATAAATTCGCGTAAAGTCAATCCGTAAAAAAGTGTTCCATTTCCAGTAATATTCGCGTAAATTTTAGAAACAAGTACCTATAAGACCCTTCTTTACATATTATTTTCGTGGGACCATATATTTTTTCATCATCATTATCAGCCAAAAGGACGTCCACTGCTGAACATACGCCTCCCCACGTTTTTCCACACTGACCGGTTGCAAGTGGTCTGCATCTAGTGTGATCCTGCGATCTTTACAAGGTCATATATGCATCTTGGGAATACCTTTGTAAAAAAAAGTATTTCATAATTAACAACTGTTAAAAGTAGCGTTCCAATATACTCAGCAAAACAAACAGTACCTACTCAAAGATCGTAAATTTCAAAGGCCCCTGTTCCGAGTCCATACATCGTTCGCCTAAGAACCAACAGTGATGAAAAGTACCTTTTTAAGTTGGAAATGTCATTTTATTTTATGTAAGAACAATAATGCTATGCCGAAAATAGCTTTATCATAGTGAATTTTAAGTAATGTTTTATTAATATAAAACATTATTTTAATTTCATTATAACATCTATCTTATCGTCATACTAAGTAATGGCAGCTTGTTTTACCTACTTCTTTATTTCACAAACAAGATGTTTAATAATACCGTAATATCATAGTACCTACCTACAGGATCATTTTATAATAGCTCGACAATTTAGATATTTAAAAACTCTTTTTTTTTCGAGGAACAAAGCTGATTTAGCCAATGACAGTAAAATTATATTCTTTTTGTAAATGAAAAACGTTGAATGTACAGTATTCCATTTTCCTGAGGCATATAATAATTTATGTCTTTTTAGCCTATTTACTATTTACTAACTAAAGTAAGTGAGTGAAGATTGTATTGTGGTATTGACCAAATCACAAAAGCCCATACAGATAATAGTATAAAAAAACCGGCTAAGTGCGAGTCGGACTCGTGCACTGAGGGTTCTGTGCCAACTTTAACTGGATTAGGGAATCCACTTACTTTTACTAAGTAAAATACCACAATATTTTGTCGACTGCAAATATAACTTTGTTTTTCATTTGATTTGGTTGTTGAAAATGTGCTATATCTCTAAAACTACTCGTTCGATCCCGTCCAAACGAATTTTCGTTGAAAGTATTAATTAAGATCTACATCATATATTTTATTCAAAATTTACACTTGCTTGGTTTAGAAGTTAGATGGGGGGGACGCCCATTTTACCACTTTGGAAGCGTCTAGCTACGAAACGTTAGACTTTAAAAGAAAATAGTTTAAGGAACCTCAATGTCATTTTAAAAGACCTATATATTGACATCCCACACGCATAGGTTCGACTAAAAAAAAAAATTTTTGGATTTATTGTATGGGAGTCTCCCTTAAATGTCATTATTTTTTATTTTTTGTATGAGAATCGGTAAGCGGTTAACAGAATACATCTTCCTTCAAAATTTCAACAGTGTAATGCTTATAGTTTCAGAATAAAATGGCTGTGACATACGTACGGTTAGACAGACAGACAGACTTGCCGAAACTATAAGGGTTCCGTTTTTGCCATTCGGGCACGGAACCCTAAAAAGAATATATAAAGAGTTAAAAATCAAAAAAGTTATTTTAAAATTGATTTCATGAAACAAAAGTGTCCGCTACAGTCTAATGAATGTTTATTAATGCGAAAAAGACATAAATTTTGGTAATTGACAAATTTGCGTTGATTCTTAGGCGAGTTTTATCAATGTACTTTTGGTTCTGAAGTTTACGAAAATACTACTCATTGAAGCAAGATTTAAAAACAGTCTTGCTTGTGACCACGGATGCTATAAATTATTCGAAGTATAGTGTTAATAAAATGTGCACGAAAAAAGTCCGTAAAGTCTTTCATTTCAAACGTAAATTACAATTTCAAAACACCACCAAATCATTTCTCTACTAAAATCACATTCCTTTTTCATTGGCAACACTGTTATTATTACCAAGGGTCCCATTCAGTTCGAGAACAAACAGAGGTCCCGTGATTTATTACAGGGAAGATAAGATGAATGCTTTCAGATCACTTCTCTAGGCTATTTACAGGGCAGTGAACATGGGAAAATAATAGGATGACAGCCTGAAGGAATTCCATTGAATCAAAATTTAGGAAGGTCTTGAAAAGAATTTACTGCCAATGTAAGATTATGTTAGGTTTATTTAAGCAAGCAGAGTTAGAGCGCTTTTACATTTAAGTCGGCTTTAAGTTCGCCTTCACATTAGAGCGTCAGCAGCGCGGCAGCAGCGGATGCCTTTACATTAGCAGCGCGACGGTCCCGCGACTGGGTCGGTCCCACTACACCCATTACCATTTCAGTGCTAATACGGGGATAGTATTACCACTGCAATGGGCAATGGGTATTGTGGGACGGACCCGCGCGACTTACGCGCCGCTGCGGCGCTGCTGCCGCGCTGCTGTGAATAGTATGAAATCATCGGCAGCGC
Organism: Pyrausta purpuralis; assembly: GCA_963924145.1. Classification (NCBI taxonomy): domain Eukaryota; kingdom Metazoa; phylum Arthropoda; class Insecta; order Lepidoptera; family Crambidae; genus Pyrausta; species Pyrausta purpuralis. The sequence goes on along the minus strand of OZ001669.1, from coordinate 1,572,580 downwards.
GACTGTCGCGTGTAAGTCGCGCTGCTGCCGCCCTGCTAAAGTCGCCTAAAAGTGAAAGCGCTCTAACAGCGCGACGGTTGCGCGACAGTCGCGCTGCTGGTAATTTCATACATATACGGCAGCAGCGACGCGCAGCAGTCCTGCGGAAATCCAGAGGATTTGGCTTATATTTAATAAATTTTGATAGTGGATTTGACTTAATTTGAATCAGCCGCAGTAAACATCAAGATGTAACTATCAGCTTAACATTATACGTATATAAATACATATATAGAGTAGTATTTTATCCCACTTGTCAAATTGCTAACAATGTCCCTCTAAAATGCACATAATAAATTTTGCAAAACATACGAGTACGTATCTCTGACACGTCTCACATATAAATTCGGCCGTTTGCCAGCGAAACAAGCAATTTTGTGATAAAACTGAAGTCCATAACAAAGTCTAGGTTTTTTTTCAATAGAGGATGTTTTGTAATAACTAGGTGAGTTCCGTTCTAGATTAACCATAGTAGAAAAAATGGCTTTTGTAACAAATTGTCTGAAAAGGAGACGTTACAGTTGTATTAGCCCAGTTTATACTACTGTCCTTTATAAAGGTTACATAAGTTATAAGAAAGGACACTTAGTCTTATTTTGTGTTAATAATTTTCATATCCTTATTAGTAAAAATATATACTTATTCTGTGTACCTGAAACTCATATTTTTGTTAAGTATTGTTCCTATTTTGTACATAGGACCTCATGTTTCTGAGGCATAATTTTTTCGTCCTACCTGGGTTCCTCAAGCCCTTCCTAGCCATACATGTTACACAATAAAATAAAATAAAAAAATGATAACTTTTAATTTAAAATATACCAAAATGAAGAGGGTCCAAAATGCACATTTTTTATTTTAATCTGAATAGCTCTGAATAGTAATCAGAAAAAGAAAACTTATAGTAATCAGATACTATGCATACATTTATTTTTAAATTTTGATTAGTATTTCGTTATTGCAATTCTTAAAACTTTAATATATTTTTGCGAATAATCCAAAATGTTTCAACCGTCCGTAATTATTCACCGTACAAGCAAAATCAGCTAAAATATACTTTTACCTTACCCCCAAAAAATGCAAATGGCTCCTAATATCTTTTAGAGCGTTTTTAAATCTTGCTGAGTCATTTCGTGTAAAGGACGCGATCGTTTTCTCTTTAAATATGACCTTGAAGGCCTTACCTATAAGGATAAATTATAGGACAATGGAAATAAGGGTGTATACAGAAAGATTGACAAATATTGGACACCAATAATATTGTTCCGATCCTAAAGTAAGTAGCTAATGTACTTGTGTTATAGAATTTTGAAACAACGGTGGTACCTTACACAAATTCCGACAGTATTGAAAATCATGCTATCTATATTGACCCGACCCAGAAATCGAACCCGGCCTGAAAACTCAGTGTGCTTAGGAACCGAAGCTTCTGGGAGAAAGTCAGAAGGCGACGACTGACATCGACGACGGCATTATTGTAGGTACAGTACATAAAAACATAGCAACTGCTTCTGTAATAAGGATAAGATAAGATAACTCTTTTTGCACATAAAAAAGGTTATTTCAAATTCGTTTCGAGGAAATGTACAATTTAGGCGGTCTTTTCGCTATAAGCCATCTCTTACAGACAACCTTTGGGTAGAGAAATAATGAGCTCATTGTAAAAAAATCCGTATCAAATTTAGTTCGAAAAACGATTGAAATACACCATTTATTAACTTCCCTTTTAGGGTGATTTATTATGACTCAACTGGACTTTTTCGCCCTCTTAAGCTGTTAGCATAAGGTGCAAAACTGCGTATCAGAAACCAGCAGTGACCGGCCGTATGTCACCTAGGAAAAGGTTCTGGGAGTATATTTATTGCTTTTTTGATGTGAGAAGACGTGGGTGTTTTCTTTTCGTGTTGCTAGAAGAGTGGAGGGACGTTTCTTGTGTTATTATTTGTTTCAGTTGTAGGAAATGCTACCGAATTAAAAAGGATTAATCCTTTTATTGATTGCAAAATCACCATTATAAATAGGTTGTCTGTTTTCGACAATATCTTGGTATAATTTATCACTTGTTACTCTTGAAATAAGTAGGTTTGACTGACAAATAGGTTCTTTTACTGGTAATCGAATGTCTGATTTGAATCCATAAATATTCCCGTCCTTAGATGAAATGATAGTTGAGACTGTAATATTAACGTATTATTCTTCTTTTGGGATTGTACCTCTAGAAATCTAGTATCAGACTTATTGAGTACCATTTAGACGCTTTGCACACTGTGACTTTTAGAAGCGATGCAGTCGCCATGTAGCATCGATGCAGTCGCATAATGTCAGTCTTTACACACTTAGTACTTTTAGCAACGATACAGTCGCGATGCTAACGCGCGCTAGCATCGATGCAGTCGCGATGCTAACGCGCGCTAGCACCGATGTAGTCGCGATGCAGAAGCTGGACATTGACTTATTATGTACCTATTTTATTGGCGACTGCATCGATACTAAAGCGCGTTAGCAACGATTCAGTCGCGCTTCTGCATCGATGCTAACGTACAAATGCATCGATGCCAAATTAAATCTGTTCATTGCGTAAGTCGCAATGCAGTCCCGCGTTTTCAAAACACGCTACTCCATCGATGCTAAAAGTCGCTGTGTGTAAGGGGACTAATAATAGTTAACTAGCAGTCCCAACAAACGCGTCTTGCTCGTGGCCCCGTCCCGCCCCGGCCTCGCTTTATAGTTATTGTCCTTTTGGAGGCCAAGACCAATCCAACAAAGTAAAAATTATAAAAATCGGGCCAACCGTTCTCGAGGTATAAAGTCGTGTAAATAAGTGCGCCTTCACATTAGAGAGCGTCAGCAGCGGATGCCTTTACATTAGCAGCGCGACGGTCGCGCGACTGGGTCGGTCCCACTACACCCATTACCCATTTCAGTGCTAATACGGGGATAGTATTACCACTGCAATGGGCAATGGGTATAGTGGGACGGACCCGCGCTACTTACGCGCCGCTACGGCGCTGCTGCCGCACTGCTAAAGTCGCCTAAATGTGAAAGCGCTCTAACAAGTCATTTTTTTCTGTATATTAGCATCTGAAATATATTTGTGATTATAATAAAATAAAATTGTTTATTTAGTCGTTGTGTATTGTAGACGACTTTGTCCACACGAACAATAGATTGGCCGTTTAAACTTTTATTTCTTCTTTTACTCACTATGTACGACTAAAAAAACAAAATAAAATGTGTGCTTGTGTAAAATCGTATCAAAATCGATTAAGCCGTACTAACATGAAGAAGAGACACGCTCTTTCTCATAAATTGCATTATGAAGGATTTTATAGCGACAAGCATTCACTATACAATAAAAGAATTTAAACTGGAAATAATCGATCGCTTGGGGCAAAAATTCAACGCACGTTTTCCTAATACCCGATAGGTTTTCTTTTACCTACTCTCATTTAAAAATACTTTTCAGGTACATAATATATTTCTACCTAAAATATATTTTAGAACCATTAATCACACTAACCGAATCCCGGCTACAAATACTTTGGCTGACAAATAGCGAATGGTAATCGAAAAGTCCCAAAGGCATATTACCTATGCCAAGCTCAGTTCACTTCATATTCCAATCTTAAACCCAGCCAAAAGTCTTAGGGCCTATTTAACCAACGTTAGATAAGACATATCCGACTAAATAAGAATAAAATTACATTTAATTTCAATATGAAATTTACAGAAATGATTGCTGACAAATAGGTCTCAGGTTTTCAAAATAGGCGTTTTGTATTATGTTCGATGGATATTGGTAAAGTCGGGCCTTAGACATGTTTGAGATACCGTTTGACGACCTCCGTGGTCGAGTGGCTAGCACGCTGGTTCAAGCGTCGCCATCTAGTGAGGTTCCCAGTTCGATTCCTGGTCGGGTCGGTCGGTGTAGAAAATGATATTTTCTATATTGTCTCGGGTCTGGGTGTTGTGGTACCACCGTTGTTTCCGATTTCCATAACACAAGTGCTTTAGCTACTTAGCTTGGGATCGGAGCAATGTATGTGATGTTGTCAAGTATTATTTATTTATTTACCGTCGCATTTTACAGGCTTTATATAAATTCTATGCTAGTGTATCCTATTTTTTTAAAGCTGAAGAGTTTATTTGTTTGAATTCGTTAATCTTAGGAACTACGAGACCGAGAAAAGAGAAATAAAACATCACGATACGACTTAAAAAAGAGCAGATCTACAATGAGAAATGTTGCAAAACGGGGCGAAAATATTCCTTTTAAGAGCTTCCGTTGCATACACGACCCGTCTGGTGTAGTGGTTGAGAAATCGCTTACTACGCAGCGAGTTGCGGGTTCGATCCCCGCACAATACAAACATTTGTGTGCATGAACATGTCTGTTTGTATTGGTCAGAGTGTTTTCTATGTATATGATGTATGTATTTACAAACAAAAAGTATTTAAGTATTATATCCGTTGTCTGGCACCCATAACACAAGCTTTGAGTAGCTTACTTTGGGGCTAGATGGTGATGTGTGGGAATGTCCAAAGGATATTTATATTATATTTATATTTATACTATACAGAGTGTAAACCGGTTAAGATACCTAAAAAACATGTATAACGGGATTGCTCCGCTTTAAAGGTTCTATAATAACGGCCGCAAAAGCATATGACAATTTGATATGTTTTACTCTTTAAAAACTTTTTGATGTTCATTTATTAGATAAAAAATCATTTACTTTATTCAAAGGTGTTTTGATGCACATGGGTATTTTTTCGTATCAAAATTATCATATTCATCTTTACAATCATTTTATTTTGAATAAAATGACCCTGCTCATAATTTTAACTCAATAAATATCTTAGAAGCGATCACAGGTTTAAATTAACTCTGCACCAAAATAATACTCGCAGCTCAAGTAAAATTGGTTTCCGGCCTCTATCTTCGGTTTGGAAGGTATTCAGATCCCCTTATTAAGTACTAAAGATCTGATGATCTTCTTACGGTTGATCAGGTCATGATTACCGTACCATTACTTTCTAGTTTGTTTCATGTCTGATAGAGGCGCTCTCATTACTCTCATACAATTTTTTTACGTTAACGATACGTATTTTTACGTTACACAAAGTATTCGTGCTTGCTCTAACAGAATAACAATTTAACTCAGGGCCAACCCGAAATCGAGCACTTTACTACAAGTTACATAATACATCTGTCGAACTTCGATCGCTTTTCGATGGTTAAACCATCAATTTTACTGATAGGCCTAATGATAGTTCGAATCGTGTTTCGACCTACCTAAGCCCCTACGTTTAGGTGGATTGTGTGACATTATTTTTCTTGCCCTAATATTACTCATTACACAATAAATTTAATATACAGGTTAAAGATCTAACAACTTCATCGCGTCATTGGTAAAGCTTTAAGTTTTTTTAAAGATAAACGAATACATTCTATTCTATTTATGACTAAAATATTTCACCAATAAAATAACAAATAAAAAAAAATAACCTGCTCATAATTCGCAACATACATATTTAAATACTCTTCGATTCGGAATGAGGCACCGCATTTTGGTACCGTGTGGTAATACGGTACCAAACTTCGAATCGATCGATAGGACATACTGCGGATGGTAACCTATCCGCTCGTCTATTATTAAAGAGCTAAGGATCTTCAAACGGCTGGTCAGTTCATGGCTTCCTTACCATATAATTTCAATATCATGGATGTAACACAGTACCCAATTTCGAATCGATAGGATATATGAAAGGTACTCAGATCTCCTCATCAATATTTAAAGAGCTGTACGGTTACCGTACCGTTGACCGTACTGAGGTGCTCGTAGCGCAGTGGTAGCAGCGCTTTGGTAGTGATACCGAAGTGAAGCAACCTACGGCGCGGTCGTGTTTGGATGGGTGACCATTTCGACCATATAAGTGACGTACAACACGAGCATCTCCGTGCTTCGGAAGGCACGTGAAACCGTTGGTCCCGGCTAATATCGGTTGATATTAGTCTTTAAACCTAGTCAGAGGCCTTATGCTTGCATTGCAAACACCCCTTCACCAACCCACACTGAGCCCGCATGGTAGAGTTTGCGTCCGGGGTTGAAAAGGGATCAATTCGAACTACTATTTCATTTATTAAGCCATCATAAATAATTAGATCGTTTGCAGTTCGGAATGATGTTCACTGCTGAACATAGAATACCCCATGTTTTTCTCTGGGACTCCGTGTTTCTCTACGGGATCGAATCAGAAATGAAGAGATACATAGAAGAACTAAGGTAATGGGAATAGCCCTGCGAATCAGTAAGCTCAAGTGGCAATGGGCAGGGCACATAGCGCGAAGAGCTGTTGTCCGTTGGGGCAGAAAAGTTCTAGATTGAAGACATTTCGACCGTGGACAGACGACCTTGTAAAGATCGCAGGAACTTCAGAACTGCAAATTATACTACAACAAAAAATATTCAAAACCATCTCAGCCCTAACTTTACAACCGTTTAGCTTAGGCTGAGGAAAATCTAATGTCAAAGGAAGAAGGTCTAAAATCAGGCGTCCTTTCGCCGCCTGATTTTGGACCTTCCTCCGTCAACATAAGAACACAGCTACGTGCTATTTTATTTTAATGTTGGTACATACGCACGAACGAACGTCTAAACCAGATGTCGCTAGATTCGCACCCGATGATATTGGCTTAGTAAGTTTGGTCCAAGTTATAAGAGTTCAACCATTTAACATATTAAGATAATAAAATATTAAATTGTCTGAGGTGGGAATCGAACACACGTTTTTGCTAACTGGGCGAATGCCTTCACCACTCAGCCATTTAGATATTACCAAAGCACGTGCTACCTAAGCGACTAAGCCGCGAACCTTCGTAAATGATTCAAGCTAATAATATTATTTGCATCTTCTATCAATTTTGGTTTAGATTTTTAATATATTCGTTTATCAATCCCCTGTGATCTCCACTCACTTTGTTAATGTTATTTATCAATAGTCAAACCGCTATTCTTCCTAGTGGTCTCAGCAAACTTCGTATTGCGCTGCGTATTTAGAACAAAGACAAATTAAAAATAATAAAAATAGGTCCACCCGCTTTCGAGTTATAAGGGGTGTAGCTAACACGACTTTTTAATTATATAGATAGACTAGTGTATGAAAATAAAAAAATAAGAGAAGAAAGATAGATATAGATAAAAGAAATAAATAGGTTATGATATAAATTCTAGACTACTAAAGAACAAATGATCGAGTCATGAGGTACCTCGTACTTGATCATTTGTTCTTTAGTAATCATAAAAAAATAACATTAAGTCCAAATGAGAACCTTCTCCCTTTTAAAGTCGATTGAAAAGATAGGAAAACGCGTTCAAAGGTTAAAGTTTACATGATCGGTTAGCTTGGACCACAGGTTAAGCAGTGCTAATATAACGAGCGTTCTAGTGTTTGTCTCACTGTCACCAAACTCTTAGCATTTATCTTGAATTATTCAAGTGTTTTGTTGAAAATGTCTCGTTGTTTTTATTTTGAAGAGATGCAATCTTGGACTATCTATAGGAAATGTATTTGAAAATTTGAAACTTAAAGTAGAAATATCATTTATTAGTGGTGTCCGGGACGTCGACCGCGCGTATTTCTCCCTCATCTCCCGTTGCAGAGCGTTATGAATATTGTAAAGCCTTCCTCAATAAATTGGCTAATCAACACAAAAATATTTTTTCAAATCGGTTCAGTAGTTCCTAAGATTTGCGCGTTCATACAAACTAATAAACTTTTCACCTTTACAACATTAGTATAGATTTTGCCTGAAATCTGCCTTGATTCTCAAGCTATTTACACAATAGTTTTTCATTTAAATAATCATAGGAGCACATGTTAAAAGCCTTGCTAGCGTCGTGACGGTTGATTTTAAAAACGCACACCTGTTTATAAGCTGAAGAAGACGCGTAACTTCGCGTGTTGCGTTGCGCGAAGCAAGCAGCCAAACACACAAACATACGGTGAAGTTTGCAGCGTTAAGAAAAGCGTTTTTGCAAGCGTTTGTTTAAGCGAATAGTAGCGTTGCATGCTGCGAGCGTCGCCGCGTCTGACGCAGCAAATTAAGCGATGGGCGATGCCACAATAATTTGATCAGATTTTTTGAATCGTGGCTAAGAACACTCGGAAAAAAATATATCTTAATACAAAAAAAATAGGTTAGCCGATAGGATACCACAGGCAAAACGGTTAAATTTATAACACCCGTATTTTTTTAATGCGTCAAGAGTTAAAAAAACGACATGGTAATGGTACACAAAATCACTGTGAAAACAAAAAAATCTGTTCAATTTGAGCTATGATTGCAAAATTCCCATATTAATTGGAACGAAATACGAAATTACCGTACGTTAAAGTTCAATCGCTGATCATTTATCACTGAAATAATTCAATTATCTTGTCATGTCGTGTTATGGTAGTAAAATGGAAGCATACTTCGTACGAGAATTCGTGGTAATAATTGATAAGTGAATGGGACATTTATGTTTCAATTAACTAGATTTAATATTGATAGAGTTAGTGTTTAATTTCATTATATCGGGTGTTGTTTTGGTCAGCGGAGAGCGACTCAGGGGTGGTTTTCAAACAAAATTTTACCATTACTATCGATGAAAAATTGGGCCTAAGTTATCAGTTTAAATTTACTTCGAAAATGAATGAAGTGAAATCATAACAGGTTAATGCGGCATCAACAAATCTATATTTATATAATAAAACATGCAACGTAAAACCTAAACTTAAAACGTACCTATACAAAAACGAAACTATTTCCTTGCGGCAAGGGGCCTATGATGCTGGCTGCTGCGTTGGATAGCTATGCTAATTTTTAATAAATAAGGATTATAATAAATACATGAAAATTTGAATTCTCTTTTTTTTTGTATCCATATGTCTCTAACTTTATCCAATGGCAAACGAAACAAACATATACTATCAAATAATACTTTATCACAAAAGCTAGTCATTCACAAAAGATATTCATCACAACTTCTACTCATGAGGTGTCATGAATCAACAATATTTCAACTAGTTTCCAGTGCCACGTAATAGGTCGAAAAGTGTAATATCACTAAAGTTGTCATAGATCAACTATCGAACAGAACTGGTAGTACCATCATCGTGAAGTATGTGCCTACACTAAATAATCTTTGTAAAAATCAAACATTAAAGACTTTACATTTTGCGGTATAAAACCGGGCAAATGTGATTTAGACTCGCGCACTGAGGGTTCCGTGCCAACTTTAACTGAATTAGGGATCCACTTAGCCAATAAAACACGATATTTTGTTGACAGCAAAAATAACTTTGTTTTCCTTAGTTTTGTATCGACTTTATGTATTTTTTTCAAAATTTATACTCGCTTCGTTTCACAGTTAGGAAGAGGGAGGGGGAGGCCTATTTTACCACTTTGGAAGCGTCCATATCTCTATTGGTTTTGATTACATGTATGTAAAATCACCTTAAATATCATTATTTTTGTATAAGAATCGTAAAGTGATTAAAAGGATACATCAGCCTACCAAGTTTCAACGGTGTGATGCCAATAGTTTCAGAATAAAGTGACTGTGACATACACACGGACAGACAAACAGACAGACTTGATGAAACTATAAGGATTTCGATTCGGCTACGGAACCCTAAAAAGTCACATACATCTTAATACAGAGGTTTACAAAATCTTGTTAAGCTGTTAAAAGAGTGGTGATCAAAATGTCAATGTTTCATTTTATACAGACTACGAAAATGACTACGATGCTACGAAATACTACGATGCTACGAAATGTTAAATCTATGAAATGCTACGAACTCGCTACGGGTCTAAACGTACACGCCCATATTTTATGTTGTTACATAACTGTTTGTGTTTTATCAAGATGTAAATAATAAAAAAAAAAAACACTTTTTACAACTGACAATTATTATATGATGGTTTTCCACAGTTTATTTATAAGATAAAAGATAATTTAAAAAGTGATTTAAAGACACTCAAAACAAAAATCCGTTATTCTATCATCGTCATTATCAGTCAAGGAACGTCCACTGCTGAAAAAAGGCTTCCTCTTACGGCTTTCACAGCGATCTGCATTGATTTGTGATTTATTTTATTCTAAAATAAAAAACCGGCCAAGTGCGAGTCGGACTCGCGCACTAAGAGTTTCGTGCCAATTTCAACTAAATTAGGGAATCCACTTACTTCCACATAGCTAAAATACCACAATATTTTGTTGACAGCAAATATTACTTTGTTTTTTATACTTTGTATGAAGAACAAAGTTACGTTTGCGGTTGTTGAAAATGTGCTATATCTCAAAAACTACTTGTTCGATCCATCCAAACCAATTCTCGTTGAAAGTGTCTGTTAAGATCTACATTATATATTTTTTGCGAAATTTACACTCGCTTAGTTTAGAAGTTAGAGGGGGCGGGGACGCCCATGTTACCACTATGGGAGCATCCATCTATCAAACGATTTTTTTTCCATGTTATTTTAAAAGACCTATCCAGGTTTGTCCAAAAAAAATACGGTTTTAGTTTCATGTAAGGGAGTATTAAATATCATTATTTTTATTTTTTTGTATAATAATCGTAAAGCGGTTAATAGGATACACTCTTCTTTCCTAATTTCAACAGTGTGATGCTTATAGTTACTGAATAAAGTGGCTGCGACATACGGACGGACAGAAAGGCAGACTTGACAAAATTATAAGGGTTCCAGTTTTATCCATTTGGCTACGAAACCCTAAAAAGGCATTCTGTACTAACACAGTCTATGATCATAGTTATAAACACAAGTTGGGTTGATTTGACAAGCGACAAGGCTTCGTTAAAAGCAACTCACTGAAAAACTATATTAGACTTTGGTTATTATAACTAGGAGTGAAGGCTGACAGGTTTGATATTAGCGTTTCGATATTATTTTCACGACACAGTGGAGTGATAGTAGTACAATATTGCTTTATTAGAATGCAGAGGGTAGCTAGGACTGATCGATACAAAATGCTCTTGTAAAGGTACTTTTTCAACACAATTTAGTGTAGATTGGTAAACATACTAAACATGTTAAGTACTGCAATTGTTGTATTATATGTTTAAAATTTTATTTATATTAATTTTATCAAAAAATATTGCTTAGGGCCGATTTTCCAACGTTAGATCTGACATTAGAGCGACAGCAGCGCGTCTCTTTAATGTGAAAGGCTTACTGCTGTCATTTTATGTATGAAATTGAAAGCAGCGCGACTGCCGCGCGACCGTCGCACTGCTAAAGTCGTTTAAGTGTGAAAGCGCTCTAAAACGACAGATTTTTATTGATATTGACATACGTGATTGCTGACAAAAAGGTGAAGTTTTCAAATTAGGCGTATTGTATTTTATTCGACGTTATTCCCTATCTGACATTGGAAAAACAGGTCTTAACCAGTTCTACTTATTAGTGGCCTAAATAATGTTTAATTACAACTTTTTTTTTCATAGGCTCGGATACCGTTACACATTCTCGTCTGACTCACTTGCCTTTAAAAGTGCATTTTTTAAAGTTTCTATTTGTTCGATAGTTAAATTACTCAGCTGCGACAATAAACACGGCCTTACCCATCATATTTACAAGCCTGTGAGATATTATCTCTGCCATACAATTACCCCCATTCTGCCATGCGCCGAGCCGAGTGTGGAATTGAATTATTTCGCGAGGGAATTATTTTGTGCCAGTAGTGCTGTGAAACTACACAAATAACTAGTTTAACAATGATTAGAAATCTCAACCGCTTCCCAATAGATAGTATGACCTGTATTAAATTTAACCAGGTCAAAACATCAGTCATTTAAAAAACAGACTACCATCAAACACAAAGTAGAACAGGTACGCGTGGAAATCAAGAGATGGCGCTGTGCTTCGTTAAATCGCGGTCGTGATTATTTCTCTATGATCGATAAGTAAACAGTAATTAAAACTGATGATTACTACGCTTAATTTCATTGATATAATACGAAGTACGCTTAGGATTTTAAGGACTTATTTTGTGCGATGGTTAAATTGTTATCAGTTTGAATAAAACGTTCGGCTTGATGCCTGCTTCAATTACTACTGCTTACGTCTAGATGACCAAATTTTAAAGGCATTTTACTGTTATGCATTCAAAGATCGATTATACCGATCGTTCTATACTTGCACAGTATCAAGCACATGTGATATGTGCTTGATATTTATTATGTATTTTTTCGGTGACCTCATACTGTGTTAAGCATCAAAATTGGTACTATTAATATTTTAATTTGTTAAATTATGTTTTTTTTTGTCATCAGAGCCGACCAGTCATCGTCTGATGGCATACGAGAAAAAAACATGAGCAGACTTAACGGATTCCTCAGCCTGAAGACGCCACTCATCAGCACCAAGACTCTGGGGTAAGTGGAAGATATTAAGCTTCATTTATATGATCAAGTATCAAAACTTTGCAGTCGCGGTATGCAGTTTATATCACCATTTTTCGGTGACAGATGTGACGTATTAATTTTCTTTCATAATTTAATGCAATAAGACGTGTAATCGCGTTATGCCGTTTATGCCACTTGTTTTTCGGTGGCTGATTTGACATAGTTTGATATATTTGACATTATTACTATTAAAACCTTGCGATTGGCAGACATAACCATGACCACATCTAAAAGTACGATCAGTCTTATCAAACAAAAAAATATTTATATAAAACTTTCCTTGTGCTTTTTTTAGGTTTTACGAATTACGAAAACAAGAAAAAAATATGTTTGCATGTTTTTATAATGAAATAAATAGTGCTACTAAAACAACAACTTGGTTCTGTAATTCTGTAATACGGGGGGGGGGCAAATTGGGGTTTAGGTTAGTAGTAGAGGCATATATGTATAGAGGTAAATATGTATTAAAAATCGATCTTAAAATGCTGTCAAATGTATTAAATTAAACGTAATTGCTTCAATAAACAAAATTATGTATCTTGCTCATTGGTAATTAATGAACTTCTTGCGCGAAATATTCATAAACCAATTTCGTATTAAAATTACGTGTAAATTTAATGAAAATATTATGATATTGTGAAAAGGTTCGCGCCCATGATAATCTTATTACGTAACGCTTACTTTATTAAAATATTATTAAATGTAGAACCTGTGCAGAACAAAGTAGATACCAGTACAACGAGTTAGCGCCATCTATGTGTCATAACAGTAACTAAAAGAAAACGTCGCACTCGCTTTGTGAAACCTTATCTTGGTTTGCTCCATCAAAACAGATTCTTCTAGCATTCATCGCGCTAGCATCTGGTTTAAAAGTTGCTCAATAGATGGCGCTACAAGAAATTTTGTTTGGAGAAGAATTACTGCAGATGCGTAGAAAGGGCGGGCTTGAGGAATTACGTCATCAAGTTAAGAGGGATAATCCTGATTTATGATAGTCTGTTAGATAGTGCATTAGTTTAAAGAACTGGATAATATATAACAATTAGTCTGAAACCAGTGAAGTAATTATTTTCGTTCTATGATCATTTCACACGTGTTGTATTTTGATTTGATTATTTTGATTTGGTTATTTGATTTTGATACAGCTATCAAAAATGTTGGGTTTAGGTGCTGTAACTGCTATGATTAATATGAATTGGTTATGTTTATCCATTATAGTCCATAATTTAAATGACTCAGGGTTTCAAGGTGTCGCCGCTCCAAGGTTCCGGGTTCGATTCACAGTCGGGTCAATACAGAAATCAAAATTTCCTACATTGTCTCGGGTCTGGGTGTTTTGGTACCACCGTTGTGTCTGATTACCACAACACAAGTGCATTAGCTACTTAATTTCAGGATCAGAAAAATGTATGTGATTGTCCAATATTTATATGTCCAATATAATAATAATTGTAAGAAAAAGAAACAGGGTTATATCGAAATTGTCATTTTATTTGCTGTTCTAGTATACATTAAAAAAAAATAAAGAAAATGTGAGCGTTTGTTCAGTTTAGAGACTAGCAATGAGTTTTTTTTTGCTTGGTTCAATAAACTACCGAATTTAGGCTTCGGTCCCAAGACACAAAGGATATAATATAGGTTATATTATACTTATTTTAACTTAAACTCTCAGTTCTTTCACTCCCCCAAATCTCTCATTGAATTCGTAAAAAACTTAGAAAACTAATCTGGAATTCGTTTTGGAATTCAATGTGAGGTTTAATAAATAAACAAGTGCGAGTCTGACTCGCGCACTTAAGGTTCCGTGCCAAATTTAACTGAATTAGAGATCCACTTACTCCCACTTAGCCAAAATACCACAATATTTTGTTGACATCAAATATAACTTTTTTTACATAGTATTTGTATGAATAACAAAGATATGGTTGCGGATAGGCATGTCGATTTGAAATCGAAAAATCGATTATTTTGAGTAATATAATCGATTTTTCAGATCGATTTTGAACCCTTCATCGATTCAATGAATAAATTCATAAACCTCCCGAATCGGACCGATTCATTCAATTAGATCCTGAGCGATTAGATCAGTTATTTTTGTTAAGTCACTCGACTTAAAATACTGGGAAATACTATATTTAACTTTATAAAAAATATTCACTTACGAGTACTTACGCGAGACTAGAAATTCAAACTGCCACATTAGTTTAGTAGTCACAAGCACTACTGCTGAGCAAAAGATCCTGGGTTCGATTCCCACCTTTTCTACCTATTCTTTCGAAGGAATATACGCGTGATATTATGTTTATTATTTTAATAATACTTCTATCCAATTACTTGTATTTGCAGTAATTTGTCATCAGTAATGTCCTGTTAGGCAATTAGTCATATTTAAAATTGACTCGATTAACACTTTGACAGCGGATCACGTCCGACGTACGTGGCGCTTATTTTATGCTAATTAGCCGCATACATAATGAGCGTACCATTATGGGCGTGCCGGCACTTTTTGACCATTTTGTTAGTTTCATAGAAAAAAAAACTATAATAGTTGCGGCCATGATTTTTTTTCCATTGTATTGAAGATATTTTATATTATTATATAAAATAATAAAAACATGTGTAATTGTATTTTTTTTATTATAAAATCAACTTAGAATGAGGCACGTTTTCAAAAAAAAAAAACTCTAACATCAACATTTTTCGAATTTTATGACGTGTAGTCTTTCCTGGTGTGGTATTTTTTGAAGCACGGGTCATAACACAAGGGCACGTTGCAATCTGGGCAGTAAAAAATTGTTTCCTTGCGACCTCGCTTACCCGTTTCCTTCTTTGTAGTGTCAGCGCAGACTTTGCAAACTCTTGCTACTTTCGTTTTCGATCCTGTCGCCGGTATCCTTTCCATGAAGTGTCTGCCTGTTAATCTGGAGGTCATACCAGTATGATGTGGACCACGAGATGGGCCTGCATCATCTAAGGATGCATGCTGCACCAGTTCTTCACCACAAGTCATCAAAAACTGCGAAAATCGCAATTTACGACCCGTGTTGTTGCTACTTTTGTTATAGATTACGTAAGTATTGACTAAAGCCCTCGCAACCAGATTAAAAAACATCTTCTTCCACCATTTCATTGTTTTTCTATTTAAAGAATAGTATGAAACATACTGATCGTTGTGATCCACGCCAATTTTGTTGTGATTGTAATCGATGATGCAATCAGGCTTCTGTTTTTTGACGACTCCAACTCCTTTGCGTTTAGCTGTTACCTCCGTCCAAGTAGCGGCGTGTTTTGTTGTGAGCATGAGCATGTCCCGCTTATCCTTCCACTTACAAGCGGTCAGATTACCACGATGACAGAAGACCATTTCATTGACCTCTAAAGACTGTTGAAGCCATGTTCTAGGCAAACCACGCCGATTGGCCATAACTGTTCCAACAGCACGGGTTTGTTTTTGCCAAAGCAAGTCAATAGTAGTTGGGCTGGTAAAAAAACGGTCCATGTAAATGGTGTGCCATTTTCCAATGTATGGTTCGCACAATTCCATAATTATGCTCTGTGTAGTCTTTGAGTCGCCAACGTATGGAACCATCTTCAATATATAGCCGGTTTTAGCATCGCAAAGCATATAGATTTTCATGCCGTATTTGTCGGGCTTATCTTTGTTATACACCCAAAAATGTACTTTACCTCTAAAACCACATGTTCCTTCATCGATAGTTAGTTCTTCATCGGGAGAAAAGGTCATCTGACACAAATTCGAAAGCTCCTCAAAATATGGCCGCAGTTTAAAAAAAGCGTCATATCCTTCCTGGCCTCGTGGTATATATTTTGAGTTGTCATTCAAATGAAGACAACTGTATATGGCTCTAAAACGAGATCTAGTCATGATTTTTTTTGGGAATGGAGTTTGTATAATCTCTCTAGTGAACCAATATGAATCGAAACTTTCTTTCTCAACAAGCGTCATATGGATTACGATGGCCAAAAAGTTCTTCATTTCACGCAATGTAACAGGTTTCCAATTATACAACATGGATCCTGGCTTTAACACACCCTGTCTAGCTTGCTTTGCCTTCATTTGACTTGCATAGCGATTGGTTTCTTCTTTGAGAAGTTTCCAAAAAGAGTCTGGGAAAAAGACTGAAAAACAGTCAAATTCCGTTGAATGTTCATCAATTGGAGGCATAACCATACATAGATCCTGAAAGGCAGGATTTTCAGGTAGATTTTCTACTGGTTTATATGACCATCCATTGGCTTCATCAATTTGTTGGACATTTTGTACTGTACCTCTGCCGCGGCTGCGAGTTGAACGCGAACGCACTGACGAACGAATACGACTGCGACCTGTTCTTCTAATCCTTGACCGTCCCCTTGTCCTTATCGGTGCTTGACCCTGCTCTGGTATGTCCTCATCACTAACTTCTAATTGTTCTTGACCGGCTCTAAACTCGTCTATTGCCTCTGAAAAACAAAACATATAGGTACTTATTCAAAACCAAAAGCAATTACGATCTTACAAAAATACAAGTAAATCAATAGCTTACCTTCAGTTTCTATTATCGTGGTGTTCTCCTCAATATCCGAATCCTCATCATTTTGCAAAATGTCAATAATATCTCTAGTTTCTCTTTCCGAATCCAGACGAAATCGTCGTCGCGAAGTCATTTCGCGCCAAAAATTGTCACACGTCTCGATCGCTTAGCTACGCTGGGGCAACTGGCGCGCGAGAGTCGACCCGGCTCGGGCGATCCTTTGTTTCCCGCACCCCACACACCGCAAGTATTTGAAGTGCGTTTGTGTGTGTAGCCAAAACATTCATCTAAGCTTTGACATGACGCGGATCACGCTTACAGGCCGTTGTTTTAAAGTAAACAGTATTGAAATTCACACACGTACGCAGTACGTGATCAGCGTCTCTAACAAAAAAACTGTCACGTCACAGGGGACGTGATCGGCTGTCAGAAATTGGAAATAAATAAAATGCTTAAAAATCGATCTTTTAATGCTCGATTTAAACAAGAATCGATTCTAGTATGTCCAATTAGAATCGAATCGGAGATCGATATTTTTTAAAATGAATCGACATGCCTAGTTGCGGATATTGAAAATGTGCTCTATCTCTAAAACTACATGTTCGATCTAGTTCAAACCAATTTTTGTTGAAACTCTATGTCAAGATCTACATTATGTATTTTTTTCAAAATGTATACTCGCTTAGTTTCGGAACTTCGTTGTCATTTTATAAGACCTATCCATAGAAACCCTACACGCATAGGTTTGTCAAAAAAAAATGATTTTATTTCCATGTAGGGGATTCCCCTGAAGCCCTCTTAAATATTATCATTTTTAATATTTTCAGTTTTTTTAGGCCTCGTCCTTTTAAGGAGGTGATCTAACAAAATAAACAGACAACTCCCAAAAACGGTCATCGTTTTCACTAAAATGGTGACAGCAACTTCCAGTGCTGATGTATAAAACACTTATTTATTCAAAGGATTTACGCAGCAGCTAAAAACGGGAGAGGTCACAATAATATTCTTGTTTTTATGTAAAACAATCCTCTTCGGAGCGTGAATAAATAAACTCCATGTTAGGAGATGTGGCGAGATGCTAGTACATTGTCATGTTTGTTCCTGTAACCTTTTTTACTCGACTGTGCTAAGAAAAAAGTGCCATGTTTGCGTTTTATAGAATTAAGAATTTTCATTAAATCTTGTGGACTATGAAATTAGAACTTTTAATAAAAATTAAGTACACTTCATGGGCTATATTCTTGAATCACCTTCTTCTATATGGCGTGCGATATTCGTTGATTAGTGTCTGACTTTCGACTGTAAAGCATATAAAATCCACACAAATGTGATTAAAAAAAAGTAACTCAATATTGTGAGATCCCGGTTTCGTCGAAGCATCTTAGGGCCTGATAAACAATAGACCAATTAGGATTTACCAACGAATAATTGAATAAAAGAACGTCATCTCGTGAGAACTATCTGGCGAATAACGCTATGCAGAACTTACCTAGACATTGTAGCAAAGGTTACTATTTTTTTATTTAAAAGCTCAATTAGGAAACATGGATTAAATTAAGAAATATGGGGAACCCATCACTTAATCGCAATTTTCTTTATCATGCATGCGCATGCCATCTTACTTGCATGCGTATATGCATGCATGTGCTTACTTGCATTAAAAATTTATTTGAGGAAAAAAATATATGGGAACCTTTACACATTGAAACAAGTTTTTATGAAAGGTTATATCGATAACTTAATAATTCTATGAAACATGAGTTTGATATATCGTTATTCTGCTTAACAAAACAGTTGCGAATTTTTTTTTTGGTGAACTGTAATTCGATGTTATGAAACGACGATGATTAACTATTCGATTTATCAAGAAATAAAGATATTAACATTCATTGAATAGTCTTCTGTGAAATGAAATTCGATATCAAAAAATTCTGTGTTATGATAGATATACCCAGAAATATGCTCCAGACAGCACATAATTGGTAGACTAGCAGAGAATGCTTTAAAGAATTAATTCCGCCATTTGTACTTCATTTTGTTTGTGCAATGAATAATATATTATAAATAAATAAAATAGTCTGGGTTTTAACTAAGGAATTTGCTTCTTTGTGGTTCGAATAGCAGACAACGATTATGACGGGGGCGTCTCCTATACTAAAGTACAAGTGTTCGTGCTCATCACATAAACATTTTCCCCTTGCCGGAGTCGAACCCGCGTCCGCTAGCTTAGTTGTCAGAAGCGCTAACCAATGTCCCAAACTCGTCTCGATACCATATATTGATAATTGGTATCTATCATAACACAGAATTTTTTGATATCCAATTTCATTTCACAGAAAACTATTCAATGAATGTTAATATCTTTTTTTCTTGTTTAATCGAATAGTTATTTGTCGTCGTTTCATAACATCGAATAACAGTTCACCAAAAAAATGTTTCGCAACTGTTTTGTTAAACAGAATAACGATATACCAAACTAATGTTTCATCGAATTATTAAGTTATCGATATAACCTTTCATAAAAACTTGTTTCAATGTGTAACGGTTCCCATATTATTTTGCATACGCATGCAAGTAAGAAGGCATGCGCATGCATGCATTAATGCATGCATGCAAGCAAACAGGCATGCATGCAGCAAGCAAGCAGGCATGCAAACAAGCAGCATGCATTAGGATTTCCTCGTCTCCGGCGCTGCGGGAATAGCAGCCTCGTCGCCCTTGCGTAACAAGGCGCAGGCACCCGCGCGAGCCGGATCGGCTGAGGCTGGTCGCCGAAAGCGACCAGCAAGCCGAAGCTGCGTAGGCGAGCAGCGTACAGCGGGCGGAGGCTGCTCTCCCTCCGCGCCTCCGGCTTTTAAATTACACTCTAGTATCGAGCAGACTAGTACCACGGCGAGTCGGAATTAACGCAGTTTATTTATAAGATCAATATTTATTACATATTTACGTGGAAACAAAATTATGGGTAACAAAATAGAAAGCTAACGTTACTTCGATAAAATACGTTATTTATGAAAAGAAGTAACGATGAAGTTAGTTTGTAGATAATAAGCATTCGAGTAAATGAAATTGTGATGTAACAAGATTCTAGAATTTGTTGAATATTATTTTGAAACATCTGCTAATCGTTTTATGGGAAATGAAAATCGATATAAAAAAATTGCAATTAATGAGTTAATTCCCATTGATAATAGCGGTCCCCGCGGTGTCCCCTGCGTAAATTTCGGATTTCCCGTAAACTATTTCAAAGCAAAACATATATTTTTATTGGTAGTAAGGGGCCAGAAACCATTGCGGTTAGCAAGCGCGTGTTGTACAGTGGTCAGCACATCAGGTTACCCACTTTTGTTGCAAACTAGCCCTTATTACAACTGAATAAGATACCGCAGTGTTTACCTTGACGAGCTGTTGTCCGTACTTAGCTGCGAGCATAATTTTAGTGCAAAGTAATGTTAAAATTGTAAAAGCTCCCGTCTTACTTGATTTTTATATATCTTAAGCGGTTTACGCTACGTAAGCAACGAAAGCTCTCAAAAGCAATACTTTCCTCGGTTGTTTCAACTTTTTTTACTACTGCTCTGCTCATATAAGTCGTGTCATGATGTTTATAGCCTAAAATCTTCCTCGATTAATAAACTGTCCATCTAAAAATATTGTTGCAAATCGGTCCAGTTGTTCCTGAGATTAGCGCGTTTAAACAAACAAACAAACTGTAGCTATATATATAATATAAATTTTACTAGCAACAAAAAACAACTTTGCCTGTGTGACAGACGAGGCGTATGCCTATACCACTCGGCCACCGTCACATTAGCAAGCCTGTTGAATTTTGCAAGCGCTTACTTTGACGCGTAGGCTGCGTGACGTCATCAATGTTGCGAGTTTGCTCTCACAGTATAGTTTGTATAGTGACAAAACTCTTTAAAAACAAAAATGTAATTTAGCTATATAATATTAGTATAGATTTTCTTTTAATACTACTTATTCCTTTTATTTATAGTAAACCTTCCTACTTTACTTGTCACTTACACCAACCGATAATAAAATCAACAAAAAAGGGTCTCCTTACTTGAGACAACGTTCTCGACAGCTCTTATATAATAAAGTAATATTTTTATAGAAGCAACGTCATAGCCAACTTGTTTTCCAATACTAAGGGTGGTTTCCCACCAAAGAAATAACAAGAATTGTTGTTTACACAACCAATTGAAAATGAAGGCTCGGTTTCACCATCTAACCCACACCTTAGACCCCTTACACACTGCGACTTTTAGCATCGATGCAGTCGCGCGTTTTGAAAACGCGCTTCAGCATCGCAACTCACTCAATGAACAGATTAAATTTAGTATCGATGCAGTCGCCAAATTTCAGCACTATTTGTCAATTTCCAGCTTCTGCATAGCGACTGTATTTAACGCGCGTTAGCATCGCGACAATATCGATGCTCAAAATAGCGCAGTGTGTAAAGGTTGACATTTTGCGATTGCATCGATGCTAACGCGCGTTAGCATCGCGACTGCATCGCTGCTAAAGGTCGCAGTGTGTAAAGAGTTTTAGGTATTATTTTAAACGCTTTGTATTTAAGTAAAGCAGGCCTGTTAATATCCTACTGTTAAGCAAAGGTGACACGTCGAGTATGAGGTAGTATGAGCCATACTCCACGGACTCAGTGCGGATTGGTAGAAGGTTGTTAGCAAGGCATGCGAACTTGTTGCCAAATTTTACCCGGGCCTCTGACTAGGCTTAGCATCTTATATTAACCGACTTGTTTTTATCATGGTTATCACACATTATTTTTACCGACTTCAAAAGGGGGGTTCAATCAATAAATTCAATGTGTATGTATGTGATATCGTTAGAATTGGATTAAATTTGAGTATATGTTGATCTTGGAAAGCTTCCAAACACGGGTGCAAAATTTCGTAAGTGTATGTCTGTACGTTTGTCTTAAGATTCCTCAAAAACGAGAAGTGTAAGTTTCAGTAACGTCGGTCCAGTAGTTTTTAAGATATGAATAATATATTTAAAAAATAATTAAAATAAACCGCCTTCAAAAAACTGACATATTTTTTGTTATCGCCTATTACCTTTTCACGCTTCTTACAGTCCTAATCAGACACAGAACGGGTCAGTAATAGACTGAACTGAACCCCACCACGATTTTCCATAGCGACCCATTGCAACCGGTCCTGTAATCTTCACAAAATTGTCTTTCTATTTTTTCGGTTGACGTTCTACGCTGCGCAATTTTTCGCTTCTGTGGAAATCAGCCCTCACATTATGTTTTAACACCTGAGTCCTAGTTTCTATATAAATTGAGATGACAGTTACGACGAAGGTAAATATGAAAGAAATTGTCTGAAAAAAGGTTTCTTGTTAGGCTCTTGTAATGTTACTAACAAATGATGATGTAATAACTAGAATGCATGATTTTATTATAAGAAATTATTTTACTAGGAAAAGTAATATTGAATTCAAAATCAATAATTTCTTCAAATAAGTACTGCGGCCACCAAACAAGTAAAATTTGTCATTTCGCATTGATGAGTTTGTGACAACTCAATGCTCTGTGTTTCTGCTGCATCAAAAAATAAATTGTTGTAATTTACTTTAAAAAAGGCCAATTTTAAAATGTCCCAATTAGTTATCAGTAACGTTATCTGTCTATCACCTCATATTATTTATTATTATTTTATTTGCCGACAATGAAACAGGCATTAGTGTATCTGTGTGTCAGTGGGTAGGTGTAATCTATTCTACAAATATTTCGTCATAAACGACCATCAGTATCTGAACATGGTGTCCTTACTATTACGCCATCTATACGAATATTATAAAGCTGAAGAGTTTGTATATTTGAATGCGCCAATCTCAGGAACTACTGAATCGATTTGAAAAAATATTTTTGTGTTGGATAGCTTATTTATCAAGGAAGGCTTAAGGCTATAAACCATCCCGCTGCGATGGCATAGGGGGGGAGCGAGCTCAAAACGCGCGAACGAAGTCGCAGGGGACCGCCAGTATATACAATCTATTGTAACATATCTTTACAACACTCTCATATAAATGTAACAGCCTGTTTCTTGTGGGTGGATATGCTACTACTTACATTTTTACTTTTAGTCGCTCTGTTCGTCTTTTCAAACATACTGTATTGCACAGGTGCACTAAAGTATTTCAGAAAATAAGTATATCAATATTTCAAAGATGTCAGAGTAGAAAAGCGCCAAGTTAGGTCAAGCTCTTTACATAATTCATGTCTTAAATCCTGTGTCCTATCAGTTTTCTCTCTCAACTGATCGGGCTCATGTTAAATTCATGGAATTGACACTTAGTATCCTGTTGAATCAGGTATTAGGAGATTCGGAAAACGTTTAAGGATATAAATTAGAATGATATGTACTTAACGACTTTGTTGAACATACAGATTTTGGTAGAAGTTTTTAAAGTTTGTATTTTTTGAGAGAAACAGATTTTTCATAAAGATCCAGTTTTACCAACTAAGTTTGTGTGTTTGGCCACCAGCTAGCTGTGTGCCGACCACTCGGGCCCGAGTGTGCATGCTTTTAAAAATAGTAATAGCCTAAATTTTTTTTTATTTTTTTTTATTAAATTATGCATAAAAGTTGCGGTTTCCTAGGTTATTCTTCGTATTTTTAAGGAAGTTAAGCAAGTAATAATAAAATAAATATTATAATAATATGTCATTACATTAATTATCATCATCATTATCAGTCAACTGCTTTAAAAAGCGCTTCCCCTGCGGATTTCCACAGTGAATAATTACGGTTTGCAACCAGTGGGATCTCACGATATTTAAAGGGCCGTCCGTGTCCATTTTTTTGTTTAAGATTTTCACTCAAAAATAAAAGCATTCTCTACCAGTCAACCAACAGAGAAAATACAGGCGGCGCAAAGAAAGTAATCAAGAGACAAAAGAAAGAGCGTGACATACATAAAGTACATAACGTACATACATTGGTGAACGCTGCGCCTTCGGTAAAGAGTCCAAACATAAGCTTTTCTGCCACAATTATTCACTAAATTACATAACACCTATAAAATAGCCATTTATCAGTTTTAGAGCAGATAAGCCTATTAAGCATTTTGCAAACACCGCAGTGTGATAAATGAAATACGATTACCGTCCGTAAAATAAAGCTTCAACAAAATCTTCGTAAATCCACTTTCTTCAAATAAACAAATACATTTCAGAACGTTGTTATCCTAATTTAGCCTTTTGTGGCTTATTTTATATCCAATACCGATATTTCTCTTAAGTAGCACAGAAAAAACGTAGAAGTATGTGGATACACTTAAGATTGACTCTTTTATAAACAAAACTAGAAGATCACACTGTACACTGATGACTATTAAAAACCGTGACAGTGGCCTATGTTCAGCAGTGGACGGCATGTAGCTGGTAATAATGAGTTATGTGTTTTGCAGAAATTCACATAATTCTAGAAAGAAAGAAATTCTATGAAACTATTATTCTCCTAGTGAAGTTAGACTATAATGTCCTACTGCTGGGCAAAGGCCTTACCTTAACTATGAGGTAGTTCGAGCCATACTCCACCACGCGGGCTCAGTGCGGGTTGGTGGAGGGGTTGTTTACAAGGCAAGCGACTAACACTGCTGTCAGATGTTATCAAGCCCATAAGGCCTCTGATTAGGCTTAACTACAAATATCAACCGATATTAGCTGGCTCCAACGGCTTAACGTGAAGCACGGAGATGCTGGTGATAAACGTCACTTATATGGTCGGAATGGTCACCCATCCAATCACTACCGCGCTGTAGGTTGCTTCACTTCGGGATTTTATTTTTTATTTTATTTTTAAAGGCACAGTAACAATCAAACAACCAAAATAATACAATTAGAAATGATCATACAGTAAGAAAATGGCCGGTCGAGTGACCTGAAAAACCATGCACGACATAACAATATTATTATTAAACTATAACTAGGTGAAAGACGATAATTGTAATTTTAATAAACAAATTAGTTCATGTGTTGTTGAATACATTTTTTCAAAGTCCAGTAGCTCTGGTTAAACAGATCGAGGCTGGACGTCAAGTTGTTAAGTTCCCGACACATTCTGTAAACAGGGTTATTCAAAGAAACATTGTAATTCGCGAGTGGAACATCGAAAAGCTTAGGGTTTCGAGTTCTTGACTTATTGGCCCTAAAACAAAGTAAACTAAGGAGTTCACTACTCATTTGCCCGTTAGCTATTTTATACAGTGACGTTAAATCCCTAATCATTCTTCTCTTTTGTAGTGTTGATAGACCGAATCTTGCCAATCTATCTTCGTAGGTAGGAAGTGATCTTCGTAAGCCCTGTTTCCTTGACAAAAATCTAAGGAACCGCTTCTGCACGGATTCCACTTTGTTAATGTGGATCGAATAGATTGGTGACCAAACTGATGAGCAGTACTCCAATACCAAAGCTCTGCTACCACTGCGCTACGAGTACCTTCTTCAGTTCCCGTTATTCTCCTAATTTAACAAAATGATATAGGTACATTCAAATCGTAGCAATTCAAAATAAGTTTTACAATAGTATTATTAATAGCAATTGTAAATTTCAACTGTGACAGACAAGGAATCGAACCGTGTCTTACGCTGTCCGGCTGCAAACCTATACCATTTGGTAACCGACACATTGGCAATCCTGTGGAATTATGCTAGTGGTTTCTTTAGCGTAGGCGGCTTCACCTCCTCAATGTTGCGAGGTTGCTTTCTTAACATCTAACACAATTGCTTTTTACAAGTGCAATTTGTATTTATAAGTTTTTTATTAATAAATAAATATATTATTTACAAATAGTAGGAAGACGTTGAAGATAAACCTTTACCGATCTAATAAATTGATAAGAAAATATTTTTTTAAATCAAATTGGACACTAATCAAATACAATGCACTGATCCTAAAGTAAGTAGCCAATGCACTTGTGTTATGGAAATAAGATACAACACCCAGTCCCGAGACAATGTAGAAAATTTAATTTCTACATTGACCTGACCGGGAATAGAACCCGGTACCTCGAAGCGGCGACGCCTTGAAACCTAGCGCGCTTAGCGACTACACCACGGAGGTCGTCGAAACATTATAAAAATATAGTAAAAATTGAATTATTTTTGACACTTGTATCTAATATGTTCTATTTAAGCGCTGAGTTAAGCTGTATTACTATAAAAAAAAGTAAAAACCGACTTCAAAACCAAAATGCACTACAAAGTCTTAAAAAACTCTTCACCATTGAAAGGAAAGGAATCCGTTTTAGGCAAACAATTTCTTTTTGGAGTCGGTGCTGTGGTTGCACCTTATGATTCTATTATTTAAGAAGCTACAAATTACCTATCATAAGTTCCGTCATTATAATTACTGAACTCCTAAGCGTTAAGGAGTTCCACCATCAGCTCAGCCCCACAAGATGTTGACTATCAGACGTAACAACACTTCAAAATTAAGATTTTAGTAAAGAAACACTATACATGCCTTTAAAATTTAAGGGTTTCCCTCGATTACACCAAGATCCCATCATCAGATCCCAAAATGGAAAAAATGGGACCAACTAGAAGGTACACCCTCTAAGTACAGTTTCAACAATATACCTAATAATGTCACCGAACTACCTATTCACAAATTTAAGTTACATGTCAAAACTACCCTAATGTCGAAGGGGTATTATAAAATTCAAGACTATCTTAATGACGAAAATGTATGGACAGTCCAGCCTGCACCAAACTGATGTACCCACCTGTTTATTTTGATTTGTATCATTTTTGAGGCAGCTAGTGGTGACTGAGTTTGTTCCGGCGTTTCTTCTCAGCACTTGCCAAATTGTCTGTGTTTTGTCTCGAAGCGCTGGTAGGGCCCAAAAGATAAGGAGACATGTTCTTGCCACATACGGGCCAAAATTAATTGATATTACACTAATTATTGACGTTCATAAGTGGCATTTTGTGTCCTAAATTGAATAAATTATTTTTGATTTTGATTTTGATTTTATGTAGGCGAAAAAATTTTTCGATTCGGTTGACAAACGACTGAGATATGAGGTAACATACATACAAAAAAAAATGATAAAAAAAACATACAGTCGAATTAATAACCTCCTCCTTTTTTGAAGTCGGTTAAAAATATTTTGCTAGGAAAACTGGAATCCCATCTTAAGTTATCTGGTTTTAGAGAAACTCAGATTTTTTCGTTAGCACTCAGAAGAATATTTTGTAACCCTTTCACGTCTGAAAACAGATTTCATCGTCGGATCCGCGAAATAAATCATACAGTATTAAAACCTCCGCCTGTCAATCACTGTTATGCCGCTCTGAGATAAATGCTAAGTTCTGACACAGTATAATCTGAAACAGTACCTTGCCTTAAAGCCTTTCATTGCATTTGCATTCCACACATGGTAAAATGATTTCAACATTTACTATTAAAGCCACCCATAATGTATTAATGCTGTTTTATATAAAAGTTTCAGTCATTCATTCGTTATTAATAAAAGTTTCAGTCATTTATTCGTTTTTTTTTTAATAAAACCTGACGCAAAACGAGCGTAGTTATTAATTTGACTACTAAATATACACGTGTGTTTATATATGATTCACCATATCTTTTTATTCGGGTGAACGAATTTATGCCCTTTTAAGGAGGTTGCAGATTTCTAGCAATGGTTTTTACGTATTTTTTAAGTAGCCAAAAGATTCAGCTTACACAACAATAAATTAAGCATGTATCACTCAATATTAGCAGGTTTTCTGCCACTAATGAAATAAAATGATATGAAAGTGTTTATTTGCAAGAATACAACATATGCAGATATACAATGCAGATCTTAAAAGAAAATTAGTCCGTGTATTCAGCCTGCGTGCAGGCATGCAAATATTAATATTTAAAGTACATAATTTTTTAACACATAACATTATGCTTAGTCACATTATTATATTCGTAAATGTCATATTCATTCATTAAATTAGTCATTATAATTAAAATATTCACATAAGCTATAAAAACAGACATGACAAAATTCATTACGTATAATTTTGAATTTACTGTATTATTATTGTTTTAGTTTCTTGAAAATTATTGAATGTAGATATTATACCTACTTTATTTAATACAAAAATTTGAAAGGCAATCGAGTTCTGTTCGTATCTTTTTGGAAAACTTGGCAATCTTTTTACTGTGGTCTTCATAATATACATTAGTTAGGCTGTACTCATGTAAAGACGGTGAATGTATGTCAAGTGAGTTCTGTGTAAGAGAGATAGCATGAGGATATGGCGATGTAATAGGTATGAAATATAGTTTCTACCTGCTACGCTTAATCCTGAAGTAATCCAGTTATGTAATGATTAAGTTAGTGGGCGAGTATGGCGGATAAACTTCTGCTTATTGATAAAATATTGATCAATCTGACGTTATGAAATATCAATTGCGTTATTAAGACTATAGTACGTAGTGCTGGAACGGAACAATTGGAGGATTTGACTACATTTGCGGTCGGAATAGGTATGCTTGCTTACACAAACACTTTTCAAGCACACAAACGTTTTTCTAAAAAAATTGGTCTCATTCGTTTTCATACATCCTAAACTATCCTTGTACGAGTGAGTTTTTTTTAATTACGCTTGATTGGTTAAAAATTAACAATTTCGGAAGAGTTTGCTTCGTCAAAAAATTCAACGTTTCGATTCTTATATTTACTGAAACATATTATATTGTCTTTAACACAGGACATGCGAGATTAGTTAAGGATGTATGAAAACGAATGAGAGAGAGATGTTTTTTTCTCATTCCATAGAGGTTTACGGGTTGGAAAACGTTTTCGCCCGCAAGCATATTTCGACTGCAAATGTAGGCAATACCAGCAATTGTTCCGCCTGCACATGAAAGTCATCATATTATGGATGTCTTTTTATCCCTAAACGGAGATAAAAGTTTAGCTTAATTAAACTAAGCTACCAACCAGACTTTTTTAAATAAAATTTCACTTTCAAAATGTTAAATATTTTAAAAGTTTAACACACTAAATATTCAGTTTCAAAATGTTAAATATTTTTAAACTTTTTGTACTATGTTTTCTGCGTTATTAAGTACTACACATTTCATCGTCTTTGTAAGTAAAGGACGTCATCTGTTAAACATATACCTTTTTAGCACTACTTTATTTTGTAATTACGAATATCTTACTACTATGTGACATGCAATAAAGATATTGAATTGATTTGAAACGTTGCTGTTGTTTTGCGTGCAGATGCTGTGAGTGTTGTTGAGAACAGGTGCGAGAAAATAGTGAGTTTGTGATCTCTGGTACCGCAAATGATCGCAGTAAAAGACTTCAGAAAAGACTAAAAGACGGCAGAAGGAGGAGGTAGACCGATATATCTGCCAATAACAGCTTACCCGCAACAATTTCAGTTACGCCGTGACCATGGCACTTGCAACAGTGCCAAAATATAGGAATTCAGAAAATTAATAACGAACATGGTAACACTTCAGATACAATCTATTCTAATGTAAGGAACCATGTAAGTTTCCGCTTATTCCCCTAATACGTCACACACCAAAGAATGACTGACACAGTTATGTCTCTGTCGTCATAACTCTTACGTCTTTGCATGCACACGTGACGCACGTAAGCGTTCGTCTTTATTTAAACTTGGGAATGGACGAGGAAACATAATTATGTTTGGGGCCCGGTTTTACCAACGTATGATTTAGAATATTCGTCGAGTGAAACACAAAACGCATGATTTGAAAACATCACCTATTTCTCAGCAATCGCATATGTAAATGTTATTTTCAAATCGGTCGTTCTTTACTTATTAAGGCCCGACTATACTAACTTCAGACTTATCTGATATTCCTCAGAATATTCATCAAATATAATAAGAAACGCCTTAAACGAAAACGTCACTTATTTGTCAGCAGTCGTTTATGTAAATGTTATTTTAATGACGTTGTTAAAATCGACCCTCAGTCGGATAAGTTTTACCTGAAAATGATAAAATCGGCCCTAAGATGATTATGCTTGTTGAATTAAGACTGTCTTGTGTGGCCAAGTCTTATTCAAATGGCATGAGATTTAATTAATACTAAGATCATGGAATGGCTGCTGAAGTAATTTCCCTAGCCATCACTATGATTTGACGTTTTCCGTTTTTAAGGTTCCGTAGTCTAATAAATGAACCCTTATAGTTTCACCTTGTCTGTCTGTCTGTCTGTTCGCGGTTCAGCTCAGAGATCTGTACTGGAATACTATAATCAAGCATGTGTTTATATTCCAACCACGACGCTAAAGTGGTAAATAGAAGATTTTTATACAAGGGGAGAAATCGACCCATTTCACTCGAGATGTTTCTATAATAAGCCAATAGTTCGAGAGTGAAATGGGTGCTTTCACTTGAGTTGAACATACTATTTTCCATTTGAACTGTGATGAATAACTAAAACTGTTTGATTGTAGATGTGATAATGAGATATTGTGTAGATCAGCGAGAGTTAAAACCTCAAGATGAGTCTCATCATTTCAGTTTATTTACTGTCGTTAAACATACCTACAACACACGATTAGAAGGACTTGTAACGGCGCGAAAGATTTTATTAATATGATGTGACTCAATTATCCTTAACTTCATGTTTGATCGTAGCAACTATAACTAAATTACTTTCCACTTTAGATGCAAAGCTATTTTCCTTCCGACTATCTACAAATGAAAGTTCACTTTAACGAACACAAGAGATGAAACATGTGCGAGTCGGACTCGCGCACTGAGGGTTCCGTGCCAACTTTAACTGAATTAAGGAATCCATACACTTCTACTTAGTAAAATGCCACAATATTTTGTTGACTGCAAATATAACTTTGTTTTTCATAGTATTTGTATGAAGTACAAAGTTCTGTTTGCGGTTGTTGAAAATGTGTTATATCTCAAAAACTACTCGTTCGATCCCGTCCAAACCAATTTTCGTTGAAAGTATTTGTTAAGATCTACATTATATTTTTTTTAAAAAATTCACACTTGCTTGGTTTAGAAGTTAGATAAATAGATTAGATTAAAAGAAAATGGTTTTAGGAACCTCTACGTCATTTTAGAAGACCTATCCACAGACACGCATAGGTTTGACTAAAATTTATTTGGTTTTAGTTTCATGTATGGGAGCCCCCCCTTGACTGTCATTATTTTTTATTTTTTGTGTGAGAATCGGTAAGCGGTTAACAAGATACATCTTCCTACCAAATTTCAATTGTGTAATGCTTATAGTTACAGAATAAAATGGCTGTGACATACGGACGGACAGACAGACAGACAGACAGACAGACAGATAGACTTGACGAAACTGTAAGGGTTCCGTTTTTTGCCATTCGGCTACGGAACCCTAAAAACTTAAGTAAACAGGCTACACACTTGATTGTCTGATCCTCTTAGGCCGCAATATCTCTTATCAAGACAAAATCGTGGCCAAAATTTCCGGCTGATTATTCATTAACAAAACTTATATTCAATGTTTCCAATAATCCATATAATTATTACCTATAACTGCGAAAATTTGTATGTCTGTCTTTTGCCTCTTTGCTTTTAAAATGCTGAACCAATTTAGATGAATTATTTTGAATGCCGGGTAGCTCTGATCTCAGAAAAATAAGGTTGGTATGAGGTGTTCGATGTGTCTAGGAAATGAAAATCTGCATATGTATCACATTGATTTACTTAAAGTGACTATTTGGCTATTCAAGCGAACTAATTATTGCCTCGCCATTAACATATTTAGCACTATCTATCCGTACATTCGCTCCCAATCCAAGCGTAGCGCTTAATTCATTACAGAACTAGCTACTCTATAATCCTATCTTAGATGCAAACTGTTAAACTAGGCAATTGATATGCAAATTTGTGCCTTACTCAATTGAGATACGGCACGAGAAGCTGATGAACTGATTTTGGGATTGCTGTGTTTGTAGGGACATACTGATTTGGAGAATAGGAAGCAAATACAGGGTGTAACAGGCGGCTCTTAATATCTGGGAAATGACGTTTTTCTGGGCTCTTGAAAGTCAAAGTAAAAAAAATAGGGTTTTTGAAATAAATAACATCTATTAGTAATGTTTTTTTCAAATAAACATTTTCAAAATGTTGCGTACGTTTTTCGTAAACTAACCATAAACAGTGCACTACGCTAGCACGCACACAACTAAGTATGGCATTTGTGTCCGCGCGTGTCGCTAAGCTAAGCCTTGTTGAGAACAGCATAGCCTTGTGCCAGGGCCGTAATCTTTTTGCATTGTCTACGCCTCTGCCGATTTGGATATCTCTGTTCGATTCAACTCACGGCGCGTGCAGGTCGGTCTCGGTCAATATTTATTAAATTACTTATAATAGTGCGGTATAGACATTGTAACTTATATTTTTAACCGACTTCAAAAAAGGAGCAGGTTATCAATTCGACTGTATGATTTTTTTTGTACCTATGTTACCTCATATTTCGGTCGTCAGTCGACCGATTCGAAAAAATTTTTCGCCTACCTAGAGGGTATACCTTCTAGTTGGTCCCATTGTTGCCAATTTGGGATCTGATGATGGAATCTTTAATTATAATGATTGATTCAGTAGTAGTAGTCGTAAGGTGCAACATCCCCCCCCCCCCCTGTCCTGTAATCCCTAAAAATGAAAAAATAAAATTAACTTTAAAAAAGTAAAAACCGACTTCAAAACCAAAATGCACTAAAAAGTCTTAAATAACCTCTTAAATATTGAAAAGAAGTGCCATCACTTTGACCATCAAGTCTCACTTGTCGCAGCACCGACTAAAATAAATTTTTTTTTGCCTAAAATGGATTCCTTTCTTTTCAATATTAAAGAGGTTATTTAAGACTTTTTAGTGCATTTCGGTTTTTACATGTTATTTACGTCGTGAGCTAGCAAAGTTTAAAATAAAAATAAAACAGTGTTGGTGTTATGCAAAAGGACATCTTTTATTTCATCTGCCTGCAGCGATTATTTTTGTTACATGCGATGTGTTTTGATGTACTGAATGGGAGGTTTAAGGCTTCGTTAAGCATTTTATTACTCTCTGTTTCGTACGCTGCATATTTTAAATAAAATTATCAGTTCACGTTCAAACAAACAAATCGCAAACAATGTTAAACAAGTCAACATATATTTCTAAATCATTTATGCAAAAGATACTCGTAAATATGTGATCGATACGTCTTTCGATCGAGTTCTCTCCACAACCTAGAACTTTTATTTAATTGTTTATGAATATTTTGTTTGTCAAACTTACACACTGTATGTCAACACAAAACACAACGATCCGTCTTGTTCACCCGTCAACCGTGACGCCCGCAAATGGGCGTAATGCTCCCAGTTCGAATCCCGAGTAGGGCATGTTGATTCGAGACTGAACTGTCATTTGAGACGGTACGAATTTATTTGTATTCTTATAAGATGAATGTGTTTGTCTAAATATTTATGGAGATTGGTCTAGTTCTGTAAGAATAGAACGTTAACCTAACATCATCATCATTATCAGCCAAAGGACGTCCACTGCTGAACATAGGCCTCCCCCACGGCTTTCCGTAGGCTTAGGCTCGATCACTAGCGGTCTGCATCTAGTTTGATCCTGCGATCTTTACAAGGTCGTCTGTCCATCTTGTCGGTGGACGTCCTACGCTGCGTCTTTGGTCGAAGGGTCTCCAATCTAAAACTTTCCTGCCCCAACGGCCATCAGTTCTTCGCGCTACGTGCCCGGCCCATTGCCACTTGAGCATTGCCAACCCAACATGGTAGGTAATTAATTTAAATTGTTAAAGTGCAACTGAGTTCGAAAGGCAAAGGGAAGTGTTTCTTACCGACCGGGTGTTATGGTCGGGAACAAAGGTCCAATGCTCACCGTTTTCGTTTATTCATATTCAGGGTGTCCAAAGTCAAGGTTAAGCTAAAACCTGGTGATAGGCCAGGCCATGACAGTCACTAGAAAAATAAAATGAAAATTCTGTACTTTTCGTGCTATGGACTTCTGAAAAAATAACTTTAGTTAACACCTCGTTATGGTTTCTCGACTAATGTGGCCAAAATTATTAACATTTTACAGTTTTTGCAATGTATGTCTGATAAGCCCTTCTATTAACGTTAGTTGAAATGTAAACAAAGTTACCTTCATTATTATTTCATGTCGCTTTTGAGCCTAACCAAGAATTTAAAGTTTTTGCAAGACCCAACTCCAAAAGAAAAAAAATATTACTTGGATTTAGCACCTTACTTCAAAAAATGGCGCATTCAGTCCAGATTCGAGTATGGTTTAAAACATCCTAATCCAATTTAAAAAATACAAATCTTGTTGTAAATTAATTCTATTTATAGTGTTTTAGTTTTCACTTTTAAAAGTCGTTTAATGCAATCAGAATGTGCCGCCTCCGTTACATTAAGGATTTAAGTTTTTTTACCGATTTAAAAAAGGGAGGAGGTTTCTCAATTCTATGAGGGAAATCGAGGAAAACCCCTTAAATTTTATTGCCACGTATTGTAGCGTTTTTATCTATTTCACTACTAGGTAACTAAACACAGTGCCATCTAACAATTATTCACCAAAAGCTTTTATGCACACACCACATATATTTTCAAAATTTTACAAGATATCTTGAACAAGTTGTATCGTTGAAGCTATCTTAATTATGTATATAAGTTAAAATACCCTTGTGGGTATTTATAGTTGAATATAACATTAATTAATTACCTTTACAATAATTAAAATCACATTTAAACCACCGTCAAATTGTTGACGGTGGTTTTGTTTATCGTAACAACCCTCCATCCGCCCTCTCTGTCTGTTCCATACAGAACGAAAGTGACACGAGACTTTTGTCAGGTTCTTTTCGAGTTGCACGCTTTGACAAGGGTACCAGTGCCGGTGACGTACGATGAATGGACTCTTGATCGTGCTGGAAGTTGGGTCAGTAGGAAAAGTAATAGCAGCTTATTCTGACGCAAACACAAAGGTATCACTTCAGTATTTTATTGAAGTTCAGTTAATATTATTGTGATCATAATCATTTCTTTTTTTTATTAATTTGTGTCAAAATTAAAATTTTCTAATTAGTAGAGTGGAAGAGGGCGAATGCTGGGACATTTGATACGACACGACAGCAGCATAATAGAGGGAAGAATAGAATGAAGAAGAAAGAGAGGAAGACCAACAATAAACTATGGGCATCAGATGAATACGCTTCGCAGATTTGGAGCTAACGATGATATCAAAGCAATATCGATCGATTTAAAGAGAAATTCATTAAGTTTGTTTGTACACGAGATTACTATAGTTGTAGCATTTATAGCGAACTGTTCAAATCACCACATGTTCCCATTGGCTACAAGACGTGATGTTGCGGACATAATTTATCTACTCAAGATTATTTCAGCTGACAAAGATTGTTCTGAACTTTTATTTCAATTAAATTTTCATGCCCCTAAAAGAGTTCTTCGTCATAGTGATCCTCTTCATGTGCCAACGGTGCATTCAAATTACAGGTGTAATAGTAACATTTGGCGCGCTTGTAGCGACTTAAATAAAGCTGTCAAAGATACCGGCATCGACATATTTTATACCAGTGTTACAGTGGTAAGGCGGCTGTTAAGTGAACTTTTTTCATCAATTAGTCCCCTAGCCGATTTCGACTACGGTGGCCAGTCACAACGACTAACCGACTGCGCGGGACATAATTCATCAATTAGCGATTGCATAAATATAGCATTGTAACTAGTTCTTTTTTTACTACTTATAAATAAATAAATTATTATTTATTACGACCATCAGGGATCATACAAATTACAGATTTTTTGTACTAGTAACAATTTGAATATTCTTAACCTCGTGTTAGTAAAATCATTAATCAGCATATTAACATATTAAATTTAATCAATTCAAATATTAAATTCAATTAACTGAACTATTATGTTCAATTAATTTAAATATTAA
This sequence comes from Pyrausta purpuralis, assembly GCA_963924145.1. NCBI lineage: Eukaryota > Metazoa > Arthropoda > Insecta > Lepidoptera > Crambidae > Pyrausta > Pyrausta purpuralis. The sequence continues at coordinate 1,536,537 of OZ001669.1, read as the reverse complement.
ATTCTATGCTGCCTTGAATTTGTTATGCCTTAAAATAAGGCATAATATTACTATTTTGTTTTAGTGTACCTCGGATTGTGTTAGATTTGTGCGTTTGTTTTCTTTAAGTTATTACTATTTGTGATAACCAATAAATGGTTTTAAAATTGCATATATTGTGGCTTACTGTTATCTTGTAAACTCTGGATATATCCTTATAAACAAAAATAAATAAACAATATAAAAATGGACTCCACCGGCAAGAGCCCAAATAAGCTCTTAAATTAAATAAAATGAAATAAAAATAAAATAATAAAATGAAATAATAGTAATTCTACTGGGCCTACTTATTTTATGGAGAGCTGCGTTTGATGCCCTAATTAACCTTTGAAACTGACGTATTGAGTGGATTTTTCTTATGCCAAATTAGTCGGAATGATAAATCGTTTTTGCTTGCCCTGACAGAAGATGTAATGCAGATGTTCGTGTCCTAATAAAAATAGGTTTTTATAACTAATAGAAAGTTGTTGTGAAAAAAAATATGGGTGAAAGTCTAAGATTTGAGTAATAGGCACTTTACATTATTCTTTCTGCTTCTTCTTTATTTCGGTAAATGATAATTATTTCTTATTTCAAACTTTGTGTTCATGAAACGACTGAGTTCTGGAACCTGCTAACAGATGACGTTTGATATAGTTTCGTTCGCGATGAAATTTAGTTTTTTGTTTAATGTCGAGTAAATAATTTGTGACCGCGTATGGGGTGGTTCTTTCAATAGATTTAATACAACAAAATATCACAAAGATATTCCAGAATGGAGCTCGCTTTGATACAAATCAAAACCCTGAACAACTGGAGAAATACCGTGGGTACGACATCAGTTTCCGTATATATGAACATTTATTAAAATATTTATAAGTAGGGATAAACAATTTGATAATTAAAAATGTCATTATTATATTATTAAGTTTTTATTCGTACTGACTTAAGTTAGCCTTTTAGATTATTATGTAAATAGTTTTATTTTTATTTTTTATTTATTTAAACTTTATTGCACTGTTAATGGTACAATTGGCGGACTTAATGCCTTATGGCATTCTCTACCAGTCAACCGCTTGGGAAATGCAGAGAGTTAAATCAGTGGCGGAATATTTAAAAGTACTGAGAGGGACAAAAATTTAAAATGCATTAACATAAACATACATACAAAAATTACATAGATAAACAAAATTATTTGTAAATATATAAGCATTGGATTAATAAACTTACATAGAATACATATATTTAATAAAAAATAAAAAAAATGAACTACAGATAGGGAAGTGAAGATATTGATGACATCTATTAAAGTATTACCGACAGCAGTGAACGAAATTGTGGTTAATTCTGAAGTGAGCCAAGGTTAAGATAGTGGGTGCGGAGAGACTTCTTAATAGAAAGTTTGTTTGAGGACATTCTGATTTCCATGGGAAGAGAATTCCAAAGGCGAATCGCAGAGATGGTGAAAGAGTCCGACATATACGTACGATAGTCACAGTATTTAAAATAAATATACCCTTCAATCAGAGTCCACTTCCTTTTGGCGCCAAAATTAACATTTATTATCATACGGCAGATTCAAAAAAAAATATAAGTGTCCCAATTATCTTTATTAATTTCTTTTACAATTAATTAAATATTTGTATAATAACTAAATCATTTAAAAATAAATTAGTAAGTTATTCTAATATCATAGCCGAATTACATTTGACATGGTGGACACTTCCGGCATTTCCATAACAAACATTTATGATAAGTCAGTCAAATCTAGATAGGTGTATAAATCATGATGTATTGAACATGATCATAATTATCATTTGTGATGAAGGGAATGTGTAATTTACTGCATACAGTGAGTTTATACCTATATAAAGTCGCACACAGCGATTATGTGATTTAGTGTTAAAGTATACTATTACAGAACTAATACGTGGGGCAGACTAGGATCAGGAATAGTGATGTAACAAAGTCTTTCTCAAACTATTTAGAACTGTGTATAGTAGTGTATTAATTTAACTTTTCTACGCTGTATAGTGTGCGTGTTAATTTCATGCTTCTGCCTTGTTACCAATTGCGCTATAACGCAGATCACGCATGCGTAAACGCATTTAAACCACGCGGCATTGTTCGCTCAGATTTTGCAACGTCCAAAATCGTGTCAAAGTGTAAACCCATCAAGAGTCAGGGCGTACGGATCCAATTTAGGGATCGGTTCGTCTAAAACCGGGGTAATAATTAATGTTGGGCTTGTAGAATACGGCTCTGCTGGGTTTAAAATTGGGATCTTAGTGCGAACGATAGCGGAAGCGAAAATGTATTGAAAAAAAAAAGAGCTTTTAGAAGTCAATGTAACGAATGCTTATAGCTGCTTTTACCTGAAGTGATTGTGATTGGTCCATATGAAACGTTTCACAGAAAATTGAAAAGTAATAGTTATTTATGGCTACAGTATCACGCCAAGGTGCTCGGTGTTGTAAGATTTATTAAAACGTTAAAAATGGGAATTAGATGATCGCTTTTGTTGACAACACATGCATAGGTAGGACGTAGACGGACTGTAGGACATTCTGTAGATCGTTGAAGTTCCTTCCTTTGCCCTGTAAGCCTTCTTACATGAAGAACATTGACGTAGACTTTTTGAATTTGCACACCGCTAGACCACCGAATCGTTCGATCCTTCCCATTACACAGTCTCTGGCATTCTTTGGGTCAGATTTACTCCAGGAAAAAACAAGCATTCTGGAAAAAAATAAGCATTCCTGATATTCAGAGTGCGTGACAGCTCCATAGTATCCTGTGTCGGAAGTCTTGATATAGTTCCCTGTAAAACCACCAGGTGGCGCTCGAAAAATGCTAAGACTGGTGGTGGTGTTTTCGTGTATTTATTAAATGAGAAGAATTTTTGAATGAAGCTTTTTTTTAAAGATTTATTAAAGACTAGCGGTCCCCCGCGACTTCGTCCGCGCGTTTTGAGTTTGCCCCCTCCCCTCCCGTCGCAACGTGATGTTTTATACCCTAAAGCCTTTCTCGATAAATAAGCAATCTAAAACAGAAATATTTTTTCAAATCGGTCCAGCAGTTCCTAAGAGAAGCGCGTTCAAACAAACAAACTCTTCAGCTTTATAATATTACTAGCGGTCCCCCGCGACTTCGTTCGCGCGTTTTGAGTTTGCTCCCTCCCCTCCCGTCGCAGCGTGATGTTTTATATCCTAAAGCCTTTCTCAATAAATAAGCTATCTAACACAGAAATATTTTTTCAAATCGGTCCAGCAGTTCCTGGGATAAGCGCGTTCAACTTCAAACCAACAAACTCTTCAGCTTTATAATATAATTAGCGCAAGCGCACGTTGTACTTAAGCTGCGAACATTATTTTGGTGCAGAGTTATGTTAAAACTGTGATAGCTCCTAAGATATTTATTAGAATCAAATGATATAAAGGGCAACTTTGTTCTAAATGAAATGCTCGTGATGATGAATGTATTTATTTTGATAAGAATAAATACCTGTGTGTATAATACACCACTAAAAATGATTCATTATTTTTTTACAAATTTACTAACATAAAAAAGGTCATCAATCATACATGATTTTTGTGTAACTTTAGCGGTTTCCGCAGCGTACGCAGCGGAAGCTTTCAAAATAAATATCTTTCTCCCGTTTTCGCAACATTTTTCATTGCTGCTGTGGTCTTGTGAGTCGTATCTTTATGTTATATAGCTTAAAGCCTTCCTCGATAAATGGACTATCCAACATAAAAAGAATTTTTCAAATCGGGCCAGTAGTTTTTGAGATTAGCGCGTTCAAACAAACAAACAAACAAACAAACAAACTCTTCAGCTTTATAATATTAGTATAGATAGAGCTACGTAAGTTAAAATGATATTTGATGAATCAGAAAATCATAAAATTGAAATTGTCTACGCGAAATGTCTAAATTTTTGCTTCAAACTTCGCCCGCTGATTGTCAATGCTGATGGCGCACTTAAGCCTAAATATATACACTAAACATTTCGTATTAGATACTTATATAGTTTATACCTAAGACGCATTGTTTATTAACCCTAAATGGAACTTTTGTTGACCTATTGAATAAATAAATAAAAAATACACTGTTGATTATGAAATTTATTAAAAGTCTTTACCGTGCAGTGTTTCGTTTATTAATGCTCGTTAATGTTTTATTGAAAGATTTTTAGATAAAATACTAGCAGATATAAATGAGACATGAAAATCGCTCCGCTCATGACCACGTTCTAACCCGGCTTATCTCGCTGCGTTAGCCGCAGAGGCGAAAGCGATTGTTCATACAAATTATTAATAGAACATTGGGCTGGCATAATTTGATGCTTCAATTTGTAAGGTAACATTGATAACATTTTTTTGTATAGAAACGGTAATTTAATAAAATGGTTCTAGCGTTTGGGAAATGTTTGAGAGATTTATTATTAACAGGCAGAAAACGGTTCTATAAGAGAATGAGCGGTTACTCGCAGATAGCAGAATTTCCGTACATTCACTTCTATTCATTTTAAATGATTCTGTGTCTGTTTTCATAGTGCAATATCCTTTATATCGTTGGGACAGGAAAGTTCTGGATTGGAGACCCTTCGACCAAAGACGCAACGTAGGACGTCCACCAACAAGATGGACAGACGACCTTAAAAAGATCGCAGGATCAAAGTAGATGCAGACCGCTAGTGATCGGTCGCTGTGGAAAGCCGTGGGGGAGGGCTATGCTCAGCAGTGGACGTCCTTTGGCTGGGAATGATGATGATGATGAATATCCTGTATGTCCAAAATTAATCAAAATTTATTCATTTGTTTTAAATTTTAGGTTCTTTAAAGTACCTACATCTGTTTACGAACCCAATTTTGGGGTTGATTAAATAAGATTAGATTGCACACTATCAAACTCAGCGAACTATGTTTCGTCTCCGGCCCCGGTCAAAAAGTAGTTACTCATAATTTTTATAAGTATCCGCACATATTCCTTAGTTTTTGTTTACTTTCCCAAGATTCTTCTCCTGACATAAATAAATACAAACAAATAATAAGCGAAATCGGTCCAGCCGTTCACACGTGATGCAGTGACCAAAGGAAAATATATGTATTAATTTTTAAAAATAGAGATACGATAGGTCAGTTAAAAATACGATCATGTATTAAAACATAAGTTAAAATTAAAAAAGTTAATCATTTTACTCTTACAAATCTATTAAAATAACTTGTCGCAATCAACGCTATCTCTTTGCCGCAATCGCTTAATTTCAACTGAAAACTAAAAGGTATCGTTTTAAAATGTAAATTCAAGGGTTTCTAATTCAGTAAAACATTATCAGTTCAAAAGGGTATAAAGATAGGCCCACAGTTAAATATCCGTTTGAAATAACATTTTATGTTATTGCTTGAAGTCTTGAAATTTTAATTATAATGCGAATTTATACCGAGACGTAAATATGAAAATTAACTTGTATTGTCCAGTAGCACACTAGAATAGCTGAACCGATTTTGATGATTTCTAAAATTGTACATATATTTTATTTTTATATCAACAATCAAAAAATAGTCTATTATAACTAACAATAATAATTTAAGGTGTGAGTTTGAAAATAAAAGTAATTTAATGGGAGTATTCGTAAAAGCAAAAAAGCAGGGCTAGTCTATATTTGTAAAAAAGAAAGTCGTGTTAGTCGCACTATTTATAACTCAATACCGTCTGAACCGATTAGGCTGAAAACTAGAAGCAAAGAAACCGGGAGACGGACATAGGATACTTTTTATCACTACTCAAAAACAGGGTGGACCGATTTTCGTGATTTTACGTGTCTTGGCGCGGAATAAGGTAAAAACACAAAACGGAGCCTACGCGGGACAAAGTTTGCTAGATTTAAATAAGAAAAGAGATCTAAATTTTTTTCTTAATAAATGTACTTACCATTTTGCTCATACCTACTTATGAATCCATTATTTAAGTGATTAATCAAGTAAGTCGTTATAAAAAAAAACATTTTCTTTGAGTGTCATCACCGTTACAAGTCTAAATTAACTGCTATTGTGCTATACCTTCGAACAAAAACACTAAATTTAACACACTTAAGCCGAAATGGAAACCAATTATCTCTCAAACTATGTAGTTTGTTACTAGATAGGTTTATCTATCCATTAGATAATCGGATAAATACAAATGAGGCAATCTTGCTACAAAGAGGCTTGCATTAATTATTTAAGGACCATTTTACCATTGTCCGATAAGACTTTACCGACTGATTAAATGACCGATTTTAAAATGTCATTAACATAAGTAATTGCTAACAATTCGATGAAATTTTCAAATGAGGCATTTTGTATTATAATCGAGAAATATTTTTTATTTGAATTAGGCAAAACTGACTGTTAATAAGGTCACAAATCAGGGAGGTTATTTGCTTTTTTTGCGTTAGGTTGCTTATTTGTCGATGGAGAAACAGCCCATTAAAAAAATACCTTTCTATTAAACCCAACTTTTAATTACAATATTCGTTACTATTGAAATAAATCCAAACTTAAAATCTACATCTCACCAAAAAACCTCGTCTCTCTTTACTTACAAACTAAACTCCACTTCACTTCAAGCACTTGGGTTCGTTTCCCTGGGACATTTCCCATTCCCATTCCTTGGGACACCAATCACACACATTGCTCTGATCCCAAAGAAAGTAGCTAATGCACTTGTGTTATGGAAATCAGAGACAACGGTTACCACAACACCCAGACCCGAGACAATATAGAATGTTTTGATTTCTATATTGACCCAACCGGGAATCGAATCCGGGACCTTGAAGCGGCAACGCTATGAAACAGCGTGCTTAGCCACTATACTACGGAGGTCGTCGTACTGTTTTCTGCAGGGTGCCGATTAGCAGCTTATGCGTTTCAATGCAAATTCAAACGGACAATCCGTTTACAGCGATCCGCAAAAACCAATACCTTATACCTACCTAAGTTTACTGATCCTATTTCGTCATTAAACAGAATTAATGTCTGGACCAGTTATACTTTAATTGACTGTATGCAGAAAAACAGTTACCCTGGCAACGCTGTGAAAGATAGAAATATACAAGAAGCCACTTTGTCGGTAAGGGCAAGCGATTAAAGACTGTTGTCAGGACTCAGTTGACTTTGAAAGCTGCCGTGTAAACACACATGGCAGATAAAAACGGACTTGACCTATACAAGTTATTGTTATTGATTTAGAATAGGTAATTAGATTGTTAACCTAGATAGATAGATAGATAACTCTTTATTGCACATTACATAAATTGATTTACAAATTCGTTTTAGGGAAATGTACAATTTAGGCGGTCTTATCGCTATAAGCGATTTCTTCCAGACAACCTTTGGGTAAAGAAATTATGAGTTTTATAGGAAGGGGTATTTTGCGCATAAAAAGAAAAGAAAATGAAAATGAAGAGCTGAAAAAGTGGAATAGAAATATATCTGTATAATAAAAATAAGAACAGATAAATAAATAATATACATATTTATAATATATATATATATATATATAACACATTAATATATATATATAACACATTAATATATATATACCAACACAGTAATAATCAACCTACCTTTCCTAAACCGTTGTTATTACCAAATATGTTAATAGTTTAATGGCCTGTGTCACTGTCGACAAATAAGCGCTAACTAAATTTAAATGAAACATAATTTTGTATCATTAATTTAATTTTAATTTTGATAAAATATTGGGCGGATAACGCTGACCGGAACGTATTGGGACATTGTGAAACAGGCCGTTTGAGGGTGCTGTGGGTTGACTTAAAATTATATCTATGCGAAACGTAACAAAATAATAATTATAATATTATGAGTATAAAAACATAAAAGTTTTCTGCGGAATCCAGTAATGAAGTGATCCTGCTGAACTGGGCTGCCATCGGAAACGGCCCAATGTCAAGTCTCAAATGAATAAAGAAGCAACCTAAAAAGATTAAAAATAAACTTTTAATTAAAACAAACTAATCAATTTAGTTCTATATACCGATTACACAACTCAAATTTTATAAAGTTGGCGCGATATTTAGAATGACGTGACATAACTAACCATGCATCGCCATCTTAACTAAGCGTGTATGCAAAATTTCAGCTGAATCGGTTAAAAATAACTGATATAAATATAAAAATTATATATATAAATAAATTAAGTTACAAGATTCCCCAAAAAAGATACATTGCAAGTTAAAAAATGTTTGTGATAATAAAAACATCGCCCACCTCCATTTCAACAACATTCGTAAGCCACGTACACATTTAACACTAAAACATCACATATAGACATTCTAGAGGTATAATACTGACCCGCAAACGCGTCCAAATTAGGGCTGCCTTCGTATGAAAAGCTTCAGTAATTATGGCCTGAAATATTCAGCCAGAATAAGCCGGGACACGGCTGTGACGTCACAGTGTAGCGGCGGCAGAAAAAGTTTTCTTTTCCAGTTGGATCAACGACAGATCTTTTTTCAGCTGCTCTTTGCTTTGAGTAATTTGCTAAACGGATCTTTTGGAGGCATTTTTGGAAGTACGTATGGTGAGTTTAGGAAGTTTGATTATGTAGAAAAAGTGTTTTTTACCGACTTAAAAAAGGAGGTTATTAATTTGACCTGTATGTATGTGATGTTGTTAGAATTGTGTAATATTTGAGTGGGTTGACCTACTACAGCAATTGTAATACTTAAGTGTATGTTTGTTCACGGATTTCTCGAAAACGAGAAGTCATTTCGAGATGTTTCTTTTTTTAACCGACTTCAAAAAAGGAGGAGGTTATCAATTCGACTGTATGTTTTTTTTTTTATCATTATTTTTTTTTGTATGTATGTTACCTCATATCTCAGTCGTTTGTCGACCGAATCGAAAAATTATTTCGCCTACTTAGAGGGTGTACTTTCTAGTTGGTCCCATTTTTTCCATTTTTGGATCTGATGATGGGATCTTGGTGTAATCGAGGGAAACCCTCGAATTTTAAAGGCACGTATAGTATTTCTTTACTAGAATCTTAATGTTGACGTGTTGTTACGTCTGATAGTCAACATCTTGTGGGGCTGAGCTGATGGTGGAACTCCTTAACGCTTAGGAGTTCAGTTATTGTAATGACGAAACTTATGATAGGTAATTTGTAGCTTCATAAAAAATTTAATCATAAGGTACACCTCCCCCCCCCCCTCTTATGTAATCACTAAAAATGAAGAAATAAAATAAACTTTAAAAAAAGTAAAAACCGACTTCAAAACCAAAATGCACTAAAAAGTCTTAAATAAACTCTTCACCATTGAAAGGAAAGGAATCCGTTTTAGGCAAACAATTTCTTTTTGGAGTCGGTGCCATCACTTTGACCATCAAGCATCAACTATCACAGCACCGACTCCAAAAAGAAATTGTTTGCCTAAAACGGATTCCTTTCCTTTCAATGGTGAAGAGTTTATTTAAGACTTTTTAGTGCATTTTGGTTTTGAAGTCGGTTTTTACTTTTTTTAATTAGTTCAATGAGTTATATTCCAACTTAGGGTACAGTGTAATTTTCATCAAAAGCGGTTAAGTAGTTTTTGAGATGTGGGTGATAACTAAAAATAATTTGAATTTGTTAGAAGCTTTTTAGGTCGATTTTTGACGACGGTTTTTTTATTTTTTTCGTTTGGCTTCAAAACGTTCAAAAGTTTTTTGTGTAGTGTATGGTCGGTCTATACGCTTGACCAAATATTCATCATTATCAACCGTCGGACGTTCACTGCAACAGCTTGCAATCTTCTCAAGCCCGTTTTTGCGTCGGTGGATGTTCGATACTACGCCTTTTGTCGCACGGCTTGCAATTCCGATATTTTTTTTTGCTCATGTAATGGTTATATACCGTGGTTGGTTATGAAGGAGTCCTTGGTCACTTGGGTAATGTATAAGGCTTTAACTAGTGTAATTTTGAGTCTTAACAAACCAACAGTACGCGCTATCACTTGGTTTGATTGTGTCTCCCGCGTCTAGCCTTACAGTAAGTAGCCAAGTGTACCCACTAAAACCTCTGCGTGGTCCCGCACACCGCTAAGTGAGACAATGAAGGATCGCTTTTTGCACTCCATCGTCCCAGCCAGTTGCCTGTACCTTTCGGTGTCTGCATGTCATCCAGGGGTTGCCTCACTTCCCTTCTTCCGTCAGTGGAACTACGATGCAGTTGACGAGAGATTAGACTTTTCTGCTTATAATGCCTATATCTTCGCGCTATGTTGCCCAGTTTGTTTTAAATTGAGCTTTGGCTGTGTTCGTGACCTTATGTCGGAATATTATTACTTTATTATATTGGCATTATTTATTTAATATTTTTATTTTTAAATACTTTTATGCTACCCTTCCTGAGCCTAGTGTTAAGTTGTGCATTCAAATCTCGCGTCGCGGCGTCCTCTGCCGGCCATTGTCTTACGCTTTTGTCTGTTTTATACTAACAGAACTCGTGCATATAAGAGGTGGATTCATTACGTGCTTGGTTGGGAATACATTTTTCACACCATCTACTCGGCAATGTTTAATTAATAGTCATGTAATGTGGACTCAAAGCAAATGTGGAGTTGGCTTAAAGCCTGTTTCTCCATCGACAAATCAGTAAACCAACGAATAAAATTTAAATATAGACGACATTTCATATGAAGTATTTGACAGATAACGCTTACCAAAAGATTGTGTACAACCAGTGTACTTCAAGTTTCTGTTGTGAAAAAGAAAAATTTGTAATTAAAATAAAATAAATAAATATGTTGGACACCAATCACATACATTGGGGTATCTATCATAACACAGAATGTTTTGATATCGAATTTCATTTCTCAGAAAACTATTCAATGAATGTTAATAACTTTTTTTCTTGATGAATCGAATTGTTAATAATTGTCGTTTCATAACATCGAATAACAGTTTACCAAAAAAATGTTTCGCAACTATATTGTTAAGCAGAATAACGATGTATCAAACTAATGTTTCATAGAATTATTAAGTTATCGATATAACCTTTCATAAAAACTTGTTTCGATGTGTAACGGTTCCAATTTTTTTCCTCAAATAACTTTTAATGCAAGTAAGCACATGCATGCATACGCATGCAAGTAAAAAGGCATGCGCATGCATACGCATGCAAGTAAGAAGGCATACATGCATGCAAGTAAGCAAGCAGACATGCATAAATGCATGCATGCAAGCATACAGGCATGCATGCAGCAGGCATGCAAACAAGCAGCATGCATTAGTATTTCCGTATCTCCAGCGCTGCGGGAATAGCAGCCTCGTCGCCCTTGCGTAACGAGGCGAAGTCACCCACGCTCGCCTACACCTTGTAAAAGCGGGCGGAGGCTGCTCTCCCTGCGCGCCTCCGGCTTTTGAATTACACTCTAATATCAAGCAGACTAGTACCACGGCGAGGAGACCACGGCGAGTCGGGATTAACGCAGTTCATTTATTAGATCAATATTTATTACATATTTATATCAGTTGTGCTTTAAATTGTCTATTAATAAAGTATGCAATATAACATTAGTAACAAATCCGTTTGTAAATACGGACTTAAGTGAAGTTAAATTCGATGTTTCAAGAATTCTGCATATAGAAACTTACGTGGAAATAAATTTATAGGTAACAAAATAGAAAGCTAACGTTACTTCGTCAAAATACGTAATTTATGAAAAGAAGTAACGATGAAGTAAGTTTGTAGATAATAAGCATTCGAACAAATGTCATATAACAAGATTCTAGGATTTGTTGAATATTATTTAGAAACATCTGCGAATCGTTTTATGGGGAATGAAAATCGATGAAGATAATTGCGATTAAGTAATGGGTTCCCCATACATTGCTCTGATCCCAAAGTAAGTAGCTAATGCTCTTGTGTTATGGAAATCAGACACAACGGTGGTACCACAACACCCAGATCCGAGACAATATAGATAATTTTGATATCTATTGATTTGATTTTTATTGAACCAACCGGGAATCGAAACCGGGACCTCGGAGCGGCGACCACCACACCATGGAGGTCTTCGGTTCTAATAAAAAAATAAAAAGGTAATTTACTATTCCACTATAATGCATATAGGTACTAGCACCGGCCCTAGCTTCGAACTAATTTAATGTTTTGATCCATCTCGTAGGATTTAACCAGTGCAGCGCGGCAGCGTTTGCAATGTAAGCGTAAAAATATGTTTTTTTCCGACATCACTTAGGCACCTTTAAAATTATGCGAGTTTCACTAATATATTATGCAGGTATTATACACATAAACCTTTCTTTTGAAATATTATATATATTTTTAAAAACCGTACATTCTTTAGGTAAAGCTAATAAAGCGAATATTTATTAACTAGCTGTGCCCGCGACTTCGACCGCGTGTGACTTTGGGTCAATCATTTAATTATTTTGCCTCATGCCTTAACAAAATATTTATAAAGCAATTTTTTTAGAAATTTAAAATTTCATTTTATTTAGGTACATCAAACGCCATAGAAAAAGTTTCATCTTTCCAGTTTCATAAATGACTTATTTCGATACAAACTAGGTAAAAAAGGGGTCAAAAAGGTAGTGAACCTTTTTGTAACCCCTTAAGGGCCTTTTTTCCTTTTAATTTGAAATACATATTTATTTATATCCAATCAAGAGCCTTAAAAATAAGTGTCGAGCTTCTAGCTTTGAAAATGACGATACTTCCATACAACATTTCATCCCCCTTTTCAACCCTTTTTTCGCATTAAAAACTAGCTTATGTCTTTTCTCAGGATCCAGACTATGTGTGTGCCAAGTTTCATTTAAACCGGTTCAATAATTTTGGCGAAAAAAAGATAGACAGACAGACAGACGGAGTTACTTTCGCATTTATAATATGTTAAGTAAGGATTTCACACATATTCTTATTAATCAAATTTAATTATCGAATCACCTTGCGTCATCAAAATACAAACACAATCTAATTACTTCATCTCCACGTATTTTCGTCCTCGAGTGGAAATTTCCCAGCTACCCTTCAAATCCTCCATTTTGAGGAAAAAATAAAATTTGATCCTTACCTCAGCATTTACATAATCTAAAACTTTAAGAGCGGGCTGCACAAAAGTACGAGTTATAGTTACGGTTAGCTTGTAGTTAATATATGGTTAAGTTGAAGTTATGATTTAACTATAAGACCCTGCAAACTTGCCTCATTGAGCTGTCGTCAATATGAGATATTTTTTTATTATTATTTACCACTAAGAAAAATCAATAAACAATGTTTGATTGACCTAGCTTTTAAAAAAACACTTAACTTTGAAGTAAAGCCAAGAAGTTTGCACAGTTAAATTAAGTTTAGTATTATTGACAATACGTGTTAAGTGACTATAATTTATATTAACATGACATAATTCAACTATTGATAGTGCCTTTTTAGGCACTAGTACTCTCTAAGTTTATATTTAATGTTTTTCGCCGTGAGAATATTTACTTTTTTAGGTGGTAAACTGTTTATAAGCCTAGGTTATTCAATACTAGTAATAGTTATTCACAACTAATGGCAATACACATTAATATCAGTCCAGCCGTGCTAAATTTATAAATGGGGGATAGATAACTGTCATGTTGACGATAATACTGATATTTAAGTATTTTGAAGTTCATCAGCAGCTGAGTAAAAGTTGTAGAAAGGTTCATAATAAGATTAATTAAGCTGATCAGAGGCCCTATTTTTGAGTTACTTTCGTCAAGTTGGCGTATGATATCCATTGAGTCCGATTTTGTAATGAAAATCAGTTGAAATCCATACAGAAGGGATATGAAAAAAAAAAACTCAATTTTGTGAGTACTCACGTCTTTATTTCACGTTATTTTCGTTTATGTTTTATTTGTTTGGTGATTCGTGATTTCGAAATAGGGGTTAAAGTTACGGTTAAAATTATGTTGGTCCAACCCAGTCTTACCTTAATGCTGTGAATTGTCCACGGAATACAAAATACGGTTGAAAAAACACGCACGTCGTATGTCAAAGAGGTTTCATGAATAAATAAATCTAATTATATATTATAGCGCTGGTTTGAGTTACATTTTTTATGCAGATAGCTTGTCCTGTTTTTTTTCAAGATATGTTACTTAAAAAAAAGGTGACAGCCCTTTTTGAAGTCGGACAAATGTATCAGTAGGTACGCCCAAGGTGCCAAATTTGAAATAATTTCTTTTAACATGTGAAAAATTTACTTCGATTTTCACGAAAATATTAATCTGTAATATTAACGGATCTTTATGCAAAAGAGCCAAACAAGCCGTAATACTCAATTAAATTATTAATTATTTTAGAATTTTTAAGTATTTAGTATGTTAACAAACACAAGTGCCTATCTATACTAATATTATAAAGCTGAAGATTTAGATTTTTTCTACGCACTTATCACAGAAACTACTGGATCGATATGAAAACTTGCTATGAAACATCACGATGCGATGGGAGGCTTAAAATGCGCGGACGCAGTCGTGGGGGACTGCTAGTTATTTTAAGAACAAAACAAGTACCTACTCCTATTAAAGGTAGCTAATGAATAATGTATCATCATAGTATCCGTCTCATTGACATTAATTTATCTATGTGTACTATATTATGTATATTTAAATGATGTGCGTGTTTATATAATAAATACATATTAATTTTTTATATTTAATCATATATGAGTAATAGGCAGTATGTATGTTTACCATCTTATCTTAGTTATCTTTATCGCTACTCTCTTCTCTTTTCTTGCCTCTATAACTTTACTTGCACCGCCTGTATATATATTTTTCTCTGTTCTGTACCCCAAACACGAACTTTTGACGTATTCGTCACGTTATCGTAGCGAGTTTACGTAGTACAACGTTAGTCGGCATCACGAAGCACTCTCGTGTCGTGTAGTAAACTCGATAGCATTGACGAAGATGACGTCAAACTAACGTAAACATGGCCGTTGAATGACACTTCCAGAAACAAGTTAAGCGATCTTTTTTATTAATGTTATCGAAATATATCATGATATTCCAGTAAAATCTAAGAGAAATCAATAATGGAACAAAATTACGATCAATATGTTTGCCAGGGTTAGCAATGTAAAAATTTGGTCTATTAAAATATGAAGATATATGTTTTTCTGTAATCTTTAGATTTTTGAACTGTTTAGTTGACTGTCAATTGACAGATTGACGTTATGCCATCATATTGTGACAAAAAGATTACATGATCAGTTTGTGAGTCAGATTGTGACAAATTTTCAAAGTTTTACAAAAGATTTAGTTCAAAATTATGAAAAATATTAAAATAACGAGGACAAGTCGTTTGCAGTAGAACATAACAATATTTGAATTTTTGAAAAAGTAAGTACGTAAAAGTTATACAAGGATTTGTGATTAAAGTGCTTTTATTCATTGGCTATAATAGCGAGATAAACTCTAGCTGGATCCAATTTCTCAAGAAATTGTGATTGATCCAAGCCCTCAGCTCTCCAAGAGGATGCTGTTTCTAACAAACGGAATGAAAAGCATTAACGTCGATATAAAAATTATATGTATTATTTTTCAGAATGAAGATAGACTAAACTACTATGTATAGAAATATTTACTTTATTTCTTCTAGATGGGGCCTACCCATCTAGAAGAAATAAAGTGAGTCTAGCAGTTCCGGCGGTCTTCGTTACTCCCATATGTCATAATCAGAGCAAAGATGAACCCAACAAGATCAAAATCGATACACCTGTTACAAGTGCCCTGTTCCTGATTCCTTTTAAAGTTAAATATAAGGAGTATAAGATAAACATATTTTAATTAATTTCATATTTCTACTGCAATGTCTTGATTTTACAATTATAAATATGACCAGTAACGTTTTCTTTATTCCACACGTTTCTTTATTTCTCGCCAAAAACCAAAGCTCTGTCTGTTGTTATATGTGAGATTTTGAGCACGTATAGTAAGAAACTATGTGTCGGATCCGTACGTTCTCACGAGTACACACACACCCGTTAAAGACTTTCGTCTTCAAACACTGAGGTTAATGAGACATGACGACGCTCTTGTGCAGTTTCCCGAACTCTGCCTATCCGGCCGCGTTGGATTCGTTGATAGACCTCTTTCTTAGAACCACTTGTTGTAAGGCTCGGTTAAGGCTTTCGAATGTAGTTCCAAAATCTCATCTTTGCCTGCACGAATAGTATATTATCAATAAACCGGAGATGAGTGATGTTACTTATTTTGTCACATTTTTGTAAAGTATTTAATCGAAGGCGTTCGGCATTTCAGCAGTGGACGTCTTTTGGCTGATAATTATGATAATTACGATAAGACATGAATGCAAAATACAAATACATGGCTTATTTTGTCACATATTTGTAAAGTATTTAATCGAAGGAATAAGTTTTGTAAGTAATTCAAAATGTTCATGGCGACTTTTAGTCATATTCATACTCTATTACCCAGAAATTATTAATCCATTTCCTTTTCTTAAGAACAAAGATTTGCCCTCCTATGAAAAAAAACTTGCTTTATGTATCTTAACAATCCTTTGATTAAGTATTTAACAGCTGAGTAGAAAATAAATTAATCAGCTTATCAATATTTGTGTAGGTTGAATTTTAAATTAATGAGATTCAATTATTAATGTGCTCTTTTGCTGTGAGAATTAAAAGTGTATCTTATAATAGAAATTAACTAACGTAGTCCGTGTTTCACAATGACCGTGTTAGCACTACACATCTTATCTAGACTAATATTATAAATCTGAAGAGATTGCAAGTTTTTAAGCGACTTAAAAAAGGATGAGGTTATCAGTTCGACTATATGTTTTTTTTTTGTATCTATGTTACCTTATATCTCAGTCGTTTGTTGACCGATGAAAAATTTTTTCGCCTTCTTAGAGGGTGTACCTTCTATTTGGTCCAATATTTCCCAATTTGGGATCTGATGATGGGATCTTAATGACAGAACTTATGATAGGTATTTTGTAGCTTTTTAAAGAACAGAGTCATAAGGTGCAACTCCCCCCCCCCCCCCCTCCTGTAATCTCTAAAAATAAGAAATAAAATTAACATTAAAGAAAGGAAAAACCGCCTTCAAAACCGGTGCCATCACTTTGACCATCAACTATCACAGCAGCGACTCCAAAAAGAAATTGTTTGGATTACAATGGGTTCCTTTCCTTTCAATGGTCAAGAGTTTATTTAAGACTTTCTAGCGCATTTTGGTTTTGAACACTGTTTTTACTGTTACTTATCTCAGGAACTTTAGGACCGATTGGAAATATATTGATGTTTTAGATAACTTGTTTATCGAAGAAGGCTTAAGGCTATAAAACATCACGCTGCGACGGGAGGGGAGGGAGCTAACTTAAAACGCGCGGACGCAGTCACGAGGGACCGCTAGTAATTCAAATGGAACCCGTAATTTCTTACGAAGTAAGTATATGATAGATGTGTCGGTGGCCGAGTGTTATATGCTTGCTCGGATAGCGAAAGACACGGGGTTGAATACCCTGTCCGACACATTTGCTTTTCACAACGTCAACTTGCGAGTTAATTACAGAAAATCTCCTTTTTTCTTACTGGCCTCCAATATTTTTCCTTCTTTTTTTATCAACTTAAAAGAAGGAGTTTATTATTTTTTCCCTGTATGTATGTCATAACGTCAGACTAGGATATAATTAAAGTATGTTTTCAGACTTCCTAACACGTGTGCGAAAAGTCGTAAGTGTATGTATGTTTGTCTCAGGATCTCGAGAAAAAAATGAGTCAAAGCGAAATTATTATTTTACAGTCCAGTTAAGTATAATTCAACTTAGGGGACAGTGTAAGTTTCATTGAAATCAGTCTAGTAGTTTTCAAGATATTAGTCATAACTAAAAATCATGGAAAAAAGGACATTAAATCGCCTTCAAAAACCTGTCTAAACAACTTAGAGCACCGAATTTGTCTTATATTAAGAAGAAATAAATTACTTTGGAGTCGGTGCATGATGTCAAGCTTGCCTACCCCAACAGTCTACACACACATTATACACCGACTCCAAAAGACATTGTTTCTCCTAACTAGACGATAAATGCGTTATTTTAAGCTTTTGAGTCAGTTTTTGCTTCTCAAATAAAAGTGTGATGCAATAAAAGCACCAAACAGAGTATCATCCCATTATTCCATCACCTAAATATCTAAGGCCGTTCAGAGTTAAGCATCCTTGAGAAAATAATAACAATAATAGTAAATGGCGGTGAGGTTACATAGATTCACAATTTACTGGAAGCACAGCTGTTATTACTATCTTGCTTACTAACCTCAGTAGTTCATCATCATCATCAGCCAAAGGACGTCCACTGCTGAATAAAGGCCTCCCCCACGGCCTTCCACAACAACCGATCACTAGTGGTCTGCGTGCAGTTTGATCCTGCGATTTTTACAAGGTCGTCTGTGCATCTTGTCGGTGGACGTCCTACGCTGCGTCTTTGTCGAAGGGTCTCCAGTCTAGAACTTTCCTGCCCCAACGGCCGTCAGTTCTTCGCGCTATGTGCCCTGCCCAGTGCCACTTCAGCTTACTGATTTTCAAGGCTATGTCCGTTACCTTAGTTCTTCTACGTATCTCCTCGTTTCTGATTCGATCCCGTAGAGAAACACCCAACATAGGCTCAGTAGTTCAAGTTTTATCATTGTTACTAACAAATTGAGTCCTGGTCACTTGAATAAAGAATTTATATTATTTAGTATTATTCTTACCACCTGTTTTACAATATCTGAATAAGTTACTGTCATCATATCTGTCTACTTACGAAATACAAAAACGAAATGATGTTCCTCGATATGTCCTGCCCACTAGACCGATCCGTCACCGACCAAGACCGTAAGCGTGCCGCACGAAGCGTGTCGGCACCGGCAAAATACATTCTCGCTCGTTCTCGCTCCATATAAAGGGTGAGACAGAACGCTGTCACTCCGTTCAATGAGCAAGGTAGAGCATACTGTGTTGCTTTTCGCGCCTGACCCGTTCCTAGAACGGTCATGGCATCGTGGTTCCAAGCACGGTGTACTGCGATTAACTTTAAAAAAAGTGAAAACCAAATTCTAAAACTAAAATGCACTAAAAAGTTTTAAATAACCTCTTGACCCTTGAAAGAAAAAGGAGCCATTTTAGGCAAACAATTTATTTTTGGAGTCGGTGCGATCACTTTGACCATCAGCATCAACTATCAGATTGCACTATGAGATGCAAATTTTTTAGTGCATTTTGGTTTTGAAGTCGGAGTTCACTTTTTTAGAGTTAATTTTCTTTCTTCATTTTTAGTGATTACAAAAGGGGGGAGAAGGAAGTTTCACCTAATGACTCTGTACTTTAAAAAAACTATAAATAACCAATAATTAAGTCTGTCATTATAATTATTGAACTTCTAAGCATTAAAGAGTTCCACCATCAGCTCAGCTTCACAAGATGTTAAAATTTGGGGATTGCCCTCGATTATACCAAGATATCAACATCAGATCCCGAATTGGCAAAATAAGGACCAACTAGAATGTATACCTTCTAAGAAATCGAATTTTTTTTTCGAATCGGTGGACAAACGATTGAGATATGAGGTAACATAGATACAAAAAAACATACAGTCGAATTGATAAACTCCTCTTTTTTTAAGTCGGTTAATAACCTTAAATATCCTTTTCCTTTTCCTTTGGACATTCCCACACATCGCCATCTAGTCCTAAAGTAAGCTACTCAAAGCTTGTGTAATGGTAGCCAGACAACGGATGTAATACTTAAATACTTTTTTTTTTGTAAATACATACATGATATACATAGAAAACACCCAGACCAATACAAACAGACATGTTCATGCACACAAATGTTTGTATTGTGCGGGGATCAAACCCGAAACCCGCTGCGTAGTAGGCGATTTCTCGACCACTACACCAAACGGGTCGTTAAAGTACACAACATTTTGAATACACAAATGTTTATTCGTTGTCGGGAAAAAAAAATGGACTATTTTTATTGCATATTCTTGTCCTTTCCAGTTTTAAGCATCAATTTAATCGTTCCTTGAGCGATAAAAGTAATTAAGACAAAACTGTCTTTCGTCGAAAATTATACGAGCAACTCAAATTGTTATCATAGAAAAGGTCAGCTAAGTTTTGTTGTAAAGATTTCGCGTTTTATGAAGTTCACAAAGAGAAATGTTCTGAATTTGTTTGAAATGTTGAAAACCCTTTTTGATAGTCGTAAAAGCTGTAGTTAATTATTTTTATTACCAATCTTCACGAAAGCCTTTTAAAGATTGAATTAAGTTATTTAATAACACTTCTTTGTGCTTGCTTGTCAGTTAATTTTTGCTTTGATTTTCATCGGTTTTTACTTAGTATTGCAAACATTGAGTAAAGTTCAATTCTACACTTTTGACTTTTCGTTTCTTGCTTACGATACTTATGATAGGTTCATTGATTATCATTTATTCAGTTTTTTTATTAAATAGACTAGAATCTAGAACTGCTTCAATCGCACTTATATATTATATATAGTGCAATAGTGTTGTGACATTGCGATTGTGTGCGATTAATTGAACTTGTAATATGAGTTTTCAATAATCGGGTTTTATTTATTTGGTAAGATACTACACTTTTAACGTTGCAACGAGCTATAATAAACAAGTGTAGTACATAAAACAGTTGTTCTAATGAGTAAGAAATCTATCTTATCTCTTGCAATAGCAATATTATTGTATGAATTAACGGTTTTATAATCAGAATTTAAATTTCAAGAAATACGCCATAATCTTGACCTCGTATTTGCAACTCATTTTTTGTTTTGCTTTTATTTATCTATACGTAGTAATAACAACAAACTGGTTATAAGTTATAAACTGTAACTAAATTATGTAACGGTCTTTAATGAAGTTGGCTGGCTGGTTCCCAGCTCAAAGGATTAACATAGCGGTCCAACGCGGCAACGCAGCCAGAATCATAGCCTGCTTGGGTTTTGTTTTTGAATAGGTAGGTTTAACTTAAATTTTTGCATGTAATTATTAAAAAATATGTTTTTTTTTTGTCACAAGTTCGCATTATATAGTCTTATCACAAGAAACTTCATCTTTCAAAGTAAAAAATCATTTTTATAATAGCAGGTGACAAAAATATGCATTTGTCAAAAGTAATATACCTGTTTTCAAGGTCAAATAGCACACTCTAAAACAATAATGCATTTTTAAAAGTATTTTAACAGCCGTCTGACATGCAATGCAGGCAATGCGCAATGTGAACCGAGTTTAAAGATCTGAAATCCTGATAAATGTGTTTATTTACGGCTTTTAAATATTTAGGCTAATTTTAAAAGCTACAATAACCATGGGACAATATTTAATTCTGTTTACATGAATGAAATATTGATTAAAAAATTCAACTGCCTTCAAAAAACTGACAAAAAAGCTGGAAATAACGCATGCGTCTTTTATTTAGGATAAACAAATTCTTTGGAGTTCGTGCATGATGTGTGTCGGTAAGTTTGACATCATGCACCGACTCTATAACAATTTGTTATCTCCTAAGAAAACTAATACGTTATTTTAGACAGGTTTTAGAATACGTTTTTTTTTAATTCATGATTTTTAGTTATTGTTGATATCTCAAAAAGTACTTAACCGATTTTGATGATACTTGCATTGTACTCTAAGTTGAATTATACCTGAGTAAACTAAAAAAAACATTATCTCACTGTGACTTCTCGTTTTTGAGAAATCCAGAGACAAGCATTCATACACTTACGTGTTTTTTCACATGTGCTAGAAAGCCTTAATTGTTCAACAAACTATAATATTATCCAATTCTGACCATATCACATACATACAGGTCGACCTGATTTCCTTTTTTTCAAGCCGGTCATAAACGTTTTTATAAAAAAGCTTTGTTTTTGTAAAATTACTCGTCCGACACAGTTTTTTTTAAGTGCAATTTACATTATTGTTTGTATAGTGACAAAACACTATAAAACAAATATATACATCTTATGATATTACACAATTTTAATAAAATTACGACAGAGTACCTAATTGAACAGGAAATTTACACATACCATCTTATAAATAATATCACATAAATGTATCTTCTTGCTTAAACATCGTAATAAATTTTACTTTATTTTTTTCTTACGAGTTAGGTTACACGTAACTATTTAAGTGATTGGTTTTATATAATAAGAATGTTTTAAGAAAATTTTCACTTTACTCAAAAAATAACCGAAGATCGTAAAACAAATCCTCCTTAACACGGATCCGTACTCTATTTTACCTGTAAGATAAAAGCACCATCCAAAAATATCTTACATCCTTAAAAAATCCCCTCAAACTACAAATAAACAGAAGAGCCCAAAGCATTTCAGCAAAAGGATGTCTAAAGCTGAGGTCACACTCTCGGGAAAACTAATTCTGCGTGTTTGAAGAAAAGTAACCCGAAATTAGATTATCACTAATAATCTGCTACAAACAATACATGAGTTAGGTTTAAATGAATGAATAATTTTGAACCTCCTTATAGAAAAATACAATTAATGAAGTATTTTTACACTGGCTAGTATCAAAAATTCCAGGGTACTCTATATTTAGGATTTAGAAATAGATTTTAGTAATTTCTAAAGCTGAGTGAGTTTTTGTTTCTAAGTTACGTGTTTTTTCATCTTTAATTTTATAGTAAATTTACCATAAAGATTGCGTAAGACACGGGGTTCGATTCCTCGTCTGTCACAGCAGCCAAAGTTGCTTTTTACAAGTGCAATTTGCTATTTATATTCATAAAGCAAAAGCTATAAAGAACCAAAACGAATCAGTTAAAAAATTGACGATAGTTATTTATAGCCAAAAGAAATAATGGATAATGTTGGTTTTGTATTAGAATGATATGTATAGTAACCAAATGTTTCACGTAACCAAATGTGTGTTTTAGACAAACTTAATTATTTCAGAATAAAAAGTTGTTTGATTTCTCCTGTAAGTTTCTTACTGTAAGTTTAAAATACAAAACACTTCGACTCACGTAAAAGTTCCAATATATTACATTTCATGTGCACCGCCCTTAACTCAGTTTCGTAGATGCGCGCTACGAGCTACGGACTACGACCGTAGCAGTGCTCAGTGTACTCTCGAACTCCGTACTGAGCATACGTCTCGCTCTCTCGCGCTATCTCTCACTCACTCTTGCATTTCCAAAAAAAACATCTTCACTATTCGTTGATATACTTTTTCAATTTTCGGTATCGGTCTGTGGATTTATTTGGTGTAAAGTGATTTCATCTTGAACATTGTTTATTGTTATGTAACTGGTATGTATTGTGAACTTTTTGTATTAGATATTTTTTGAGCAGAGAGTACTTTTGCATCGACAGCATTTGTGTTACATAAGATATTTTTTGACTAAAAAAACAACATATTTTATTACTTTTAAACGACCTAAAGATATTTTACTCGAATATTTACCACTTATCCTTCATTTTAAGAGATTTCCATTACTTTTAAGATTTTATTTTGTAGGTAAGTACTTAAAAATAATGATTAAATATTTCCCGCCTATTCCGTACAGTGGTTAGGTAAGCGCGCAGCGCCGCATGACCCGGTGGCGGAAATAGGAACTAAATGCACCGAATTTATGTACGGACGGAAGGAAAACACGTTAAGAGCCTGTTCCACCATTGAAAAAGCATAAACTAACGAGTTATTTAAATATATAACGTCATTTTGCTTGAAGTAGTGGACACAGAACGCAAATGGGATCCTACACCAGGCATTGTGAAACATGCTGTATTTGTAAGAAAAACAACTGTTTAAATGTTTTTCTTTTTGTAATATTTGTGTCTTTTTGGTCTTAAAATAGTTATTAATAAAAAAAAATCTTTAAAATCATTTTTTATACATTCCAAATTGGATTACATGAAAGCATTGCTTTTTGCTATTTTTCAAAAGCCTGAACTTATATATTTTATTGAAACTTTATCGCTCGGTATTTTATACAATTGGCGCACTTAATGCCTTATAGAACTCTCTATCATGATTTACATCTCTTATTTAAGTCAAAACCAAGTTTTTTAATTATCCCTATACTAGAATGGATCGTAACAACGTTAATATTTTAAAGGTAACTTACCGGTAATACTGACGACAAATTTAGTGTAGCGGTTAGCGCTCCCGGCTACAACGCTAACCGCTGCGGGTTCGAGTCCCGGAAGGGGCAAATATTTGTGTGATAAGCGCGAACACTAGTAGTATCTGAGTCATGGACGTTTATATGTATTTAAGTATTTATTCCCTCGCCATAAAAGTTGTCTGATATTCGTAACACTAGTAAGTAAATCCTTGCTTTGAAACCACGATAATTGGTGTGTTGTCTGGCGCATATATATTTAATGCTCAATTTTAACGGAGCTCAGCTACAAAGTCCCAATTTCAAATCCCGGTCGGGTCAATATATGTTAGTCATAATTTTATATGATCGCATGTATATTTATTTGAGTCAGGGTGTTGTGATAGACCAGTTAGTTGTTATTACTACTTTAGAGAACTTACATTAAACGAAAATTGTGTGGCAAGTTTATAACATGACCAGCGGAGCCAGCGAATTTTGTTTCGCCTCCGGCCCAGTAATTTAAGTAATTATTGTTTTACTCAGAACGGTGACAAATCTGACAAAGTGAAAATCATGAAAATCGGTCCAGCCGCGCATTTAAAAAAAATTAGTAAAAAACATCAAAAAAATCATTAGAAAAATCGGTCTAGCCGTTAACGCGTGCAGGATGCTTGGACCAAGAAATATGTGCGCGTTCAAACAAACAAACTTTTCTGCCTTATATAAGACTGAAGAGTTGGTTTGTTTGAACGCGCTAATCTTAAGAACTACAGAACCGATTTAAGAAAATATGTTTGTGTTAGATATTTTATTTATCGAAGAAGGCTTTAGACTATTGTACATCACTCTGCAAAAGGAAGGAAGAAAGAAAACTCAAACAGATATTATTACGTGTTTCTCGTAAATAAAATCACTAACTATTTGAATATGTTGATGACAAGAAGATTCAATTCATGGAGCATGGAATTTATTTATGTTATCTTCAATACCATTAGCTAGTAATAATAATAGTTCTATGTGTCAACCCGTTGTTTCTGATTTCTATAATACAAGTGCTTAAGCCAATCACTTTGGGATCAGAGCAACGGATAGGTTTCGTATCCACTAATTATTAAAGTAATTCCAAACATAGTTGTAACTGAACGTAAACTTTAATGTTTTACGTGACTGTAAAATTAAACCTCTCTTAACTGTGACTAGCGGTCTCCCGCGATTGTATCCGAGCTTTTTGGGTTTGCTTCCTCCCCTCACGATGCGGAAAGATGTTTCAAAGCCTTAAGCCTTCCTGGATAAATAAGCTATCCAGTAAAAAATAATTATTCAAATCGGTCTAGTAGTTTCTGAGAATAGTGTGTTCAAACTAACGAATAAAGTCGTCAGCTTTCCAATATTAGTATAGATTAAAACATCCTGTGGGAAATTTCAAACTAAAGCTTACACGGAGCTTAGGGAATTATCCTTCATTTCAAAGCTCGAATTTAATGGTAAAGTTTTGCTTTGAGTTACGAATCAGGTTTACTGAGTTTTACGGGTTATACCAGAAAAAAACACATGGTAGTTTTCACAGGTTTTATATGTGTACTAGCGAAGTTTGTGTCGCCCCTGTCACCCCCAGCTCCGTAATTGAAAAGTTATTATCCTCCGGAAGGCGACTAATCTAACAAAGAACATGAAAGTCACCCTCGTAATATTCTTATTTTTTATTTTATATAAACCTTCTCCTGACCATAACAAACAGAGAAAAAAAATAGCGAAATCGGTCCAGCCGTTCACGCATGATGTCGTGACCAAGAGAAATATGGATCTTTTTATACATATAATAAAGATAGTTTGTTTTTAATATTAAATAATTTTATTAATAACAAACAAGAAAAAAAAAATAAGACATGCAACATAAAAAATAACTGAATATCTACCTATTCAAAAACGAAACTACTTCCTTGCGGCAAGGAGGCTATGATGCTGGCTGCGTTGCCGCGTTGGATAGCTATGCTGATCCTTTGAACTAGGAACCAGCCAGCTTTATTATTGGCTGTTAAAGAATTTAATTTTGGCGCAATTTTTCTAAACAGCAATTTAGCAGAGGGTCCCCACAGCCCAAATGTCGCCAAACGGCGCAAACACATAATCACTTGCAAGTGAGACGTACTTGCGACGCTTGGCGTTTTCAGCAAACTCCGCTGCTGCTCCAGCTTTAAAGGCTGATTCTCTGAGATGGGAGGGGGCCAAAGTAAGTATCGACACAAGTTGCATACCAAACTAAGGCCCGAAACCGTTCCCAGGGAATAAGCGTAAGGCCTCTTGCCATCATCACGGACCAAACCACGTGGTTCCAACGTGGAAATAACATTAATGGTGGCAAGAGATCTTCTGATGGCGTCGTTAAGGGTAGCGTGACGGGCGAGACGCCCAGCGCTTTGCTGGGAGACCAAATTTATCAACCTCCTTGCCACATGGACACGTAAAAATTTCATCTTTTACTATTTAAATTGACACGTGATATATGGTTTCAAAATGTGACCGTCACATATGGACATTTTATCTGATAGTTAAGTGAGTATAATGTAGCTTGTACTTCAACTAATTAAAAAGGCTGGATCCTTTTTATGTCAAATCACAATCTTTAGAAATTTAGTAATGGTGAAATTGTGAGAAAAAAATACCTACGCATGCAGTAAATTTTGCGTTATCCAAGAATTAGTAATCTATATTTGGTTCCCAATGTAAGATGGAACAGTTATCTCTATTTCTTACCTTTAAATAATGTTTAAATAAAAAATTAAATACTGTCAATCATCACTGGTAACATACACTGCTTGAAGACTTTCGTCTTCAGAAACTGAGGTAGTTGAGATGAGAATACACTTTTTAGTTAATGGCACTCTTTTTCATAGTTCAATATGAAAGACATATCTTCTAAAGAACTATCAGAATGTTTTTTTAATATAGCTTAATATACTTTTATTAAGGACATGGAATAAAGGGATTCCTCCGAAGCTTTAACAACGACGAATGATTATTCCCTAAGACCCGGTGAGCCATTTTACCCGAGACGGAGGTCCATTGGGACGAAATAATAATTACTATTATGAATCTCTAGTGAAGGTAGTAATCAGGAGCTATTGTATTTTTGACAGAGAAGTTTTCTACATCAAAGGTCTGTTAAACCATCAATAAATAAGCATCACGATTAATTACACCAGCCGACCCGTCTGGTGTAGAGGTCGAGAAATCGCCTACTACGCAGCGGGTTGCTGGTTCGATCCCCGCACAATACAAACATTTGTGTGCATTAACATGTCTGTTTGTATTGGTCTGGGTGTTTGCTATGTATCATGTATGTATTTACAAACAAATAGTATTTAAGTATTATATCCGTTGTCTGGCACCCATAACACAAGCTTTAAGTAGCTTACTTTGGACTAGATGGCGATGTGTGGGAATGTCCAAAGGATATTTATTTAAAAGATATTTATTATTCAAATATAGAACGTAATTTTGAATGAATTGTCCTCGTCTTAATCGTTGTCTGGTATTTGTAAAACAAGAAAGAAAATCCCTTTTTTCTAAACCACGACAAATGGTGTGATGTCTGGCGTATATTTAAATATTCATATTATTTTTACCGTCCTTAAAAAAGGAGGTAATTAAGACCTGCATGAATATAAAAAAACTAAAATTTTAGTATGTTGATTAATTAAGGCTTCCTGGCACGTGTGCAAAATTTCGTAAGTATATGTATGTTTGTCTCAAGATTTTTCGAAAACATGAAGTCATAGCGAGGTTTTCTTTTTCTTAGTTCTATCTGGTATAGTTTAACTTTAAGGTACTTAACTTAAGTGTGATTACATCAGAATTGTTCCATTAATTTTTTGAGATATGAGTAAGAACAAAAAAACATGAAATAAAATAAAATAAAGCGAGTTACGACTAAAACTAATGCATTCATTTTCAATTTAGGAGAAACTATTTATCTTAAATAGAACTATCAAAACGCAAATGATTTTAAAACCAGCAAATATGAATGAAATTCATTTTTAAAACTCAAATTGCACTTATTATGAGCCAATAAAGGAATACGGCGCCAAAATGTAATTCAGCAAAAACACGAGTTACTTGACACTTTGCGGAGCTTGTACGTCGGAAATATTAGATATATCGTCGATATAATAGATTTTATAAAAAATATTGATTTCTATCAAGTGTATAAAATTGTCTCTACTTTATTTTTGTGCTGGATATTTTTATGGTAAAATGAGCCGTAAAGGAGATATCGTGTGAAAATTACTACTCGGCGTCATTTTTTCAAGATGCGATGCGGTGCGAGCGGCTGAGTTACGAGGTGGCAAAGTTGAAATTCGGAAGAGCACATCAAAATCTATAAGAAGGCTCATTCAAAACATGTCAGATAGCGCAAGGGGGTAACTCCCAAATGACTGTATTAAAATACGTACCTAGTTTGTAAATAGCAAAAAATATATCATTACGTAGATCAAATAAATTCGAGAAAAGAAGTCCTAACTTATGTTCTTTCTTTTAAAAGTAAAAGGGGGTTATGTCCTATTTTAAATCATAAAGATAAAGTTGATAGTCAAGATATTTTTCAGTTCATAAAAAATAATACTTGCAAACACCCCTCAAATCTGCACCCCATACTTGAGGTGAGGCTTTGCCTAGCAGTGGAATGTAGACAGATTACTTTACCTTAATCAATTCTGTACTAATATTACACTGAGTAGGATATTACATACTTATTAGGTAAACTACCCTGTAATTTCAACCTATTACCTGCCTAATTTGGTTATTTCAATAATTGCTGAATATCTGTTCAATTAATGATTTTATGATTGTGGTATTTCACCATTATCATACTTAGGTTTCAGCACTTTGCCTATTTGAATTAATAATTAGGTACTTGGTATATTGTGGTATTCATGTAAATAAGAGTCTTGTGTGTAATACCTTGGGATCATTGATGTAAAACGTAGTAAGGAGGTCACCGCCGCCTAGCTACCTTAAGATCTAAAAGCGCTTGCAACTCGCGTCGTCTTTTAAGGGGTAACACGCACACTAGCACCACTTTAGTAGAAAAATCATAACTCGTTAAATAAAAGACCAATCGAAAATCTGATTGATGCGATTGTGGCTCTGGTTATGTGATTTAGATATAATGTTTTGGTTAAATAAAACAGAGTTATCTGCAGTTACAGTTATAAAATTCGCCAAAAATGGCCATATTCAGCAGTTTTTCTATCTCTAACTACAGTAAACTACTTTTGAAACAATTTAAACGTACTAAATAAACTATAGAACCTGTACTACAATCGTGTCTACCAGATTTTTGATTAGTCTTTTATTTAACGAGTTATGATTTAAGTGACGCTCGTTCCTGCGTGCAAGAGTTTTTAGTTGTAAAGTGGTTATTAACCAGAGACCTACGGATTTTAAATTAATTATAATAGCAGATTTCGGAAAAATACAAGCTATTGGTACGTGGTTCAGTCGACCGTAAAACTGATTTTAAACAATAGCCAAATTGCTTTCTTGTCAACTCTTTTGCGCAAGGAATTAAAAACAATATAGTTCAGGTAAATGGCCATAAATTGACAAACGAATAGATAGGGATGGATACAAATTTTATTTCTTTCGCACATGAGTAAAGTTATTGTGGCATTAAATTTCTTATAAAAAAATCTGATATCTATGACATTGCAAAATTACAAGTCCAGGTCCGGCGCAGGGCTTAACACATTTTTTTAAGCTATTGCATATCTTTTATCTCGAGCCTTGAGTGTGGAGAGAGACCGAATCCAAAAATTCCGTAAAGAAAATAACTTGAAACCCCCCACTCCGACCGGCACAGCGGTGATACTTTTTAGTTTTTCCATCTATCGATAAAAAGCAGAACTTTTAATGATTTCTTGAAAATATCACGCTTGTCTCTTTAGTTCAGCAACCCGCCTTTGGGTGGCATTGGTTGTATAAATAAAATAAATAAATAATTATAATTGCATAAGTTGATAAAAATGCTATGCAATAGCTTTACCGCGGCAGTCTTCGAGTGCCACGCGTCTTTTTTTTCAATATTTAAGTACTTCGACTTTTAATTATATCATGTAGATACTGTAAACACTTTTCCACTTTGCTATATGACTGTACCTCAAAATATTTACATTTAAATATACCCTTTTCTTAAGGATATTTATTGTAAAAATGTATACAAATTAAGCTAGTTATTTTATATAACACCATCATTCACAAAGAAACACATTAGTTATTTAACACGTCGTTCACAGCATTCGCTCTGAAAGCAAAGTTTTTATGTGGCACGACTAGAGTTTCAGTCAAAGACAAACCTGTGTATGACGGCAAACAGCAAAGTTTGTGTTTGGCCAAGCGAATTTATGCTAACAACAGGCTTCGGAGTTGGGCGTGTTACGGTTAGGAAATGAAGAGCCTACACGGGCTTATGAATTTAGCACAACGAGTTATCATCTCAAATTGTACTCTCTAAATACTTGAATATTTAAAACTAAAGCCGTTTTTTTAGGCAAGAAAGCTAAGAAGCTGCATGTGTTACCGCGTTGGATAGGTTTTCAATATATGTTGTTTTTTTTAAAAAGTAAACATATTTAGACACCAATCACATACCATTTTTTTATTTTATTTTTATTAAGGAAGCAAACAGTTTTACAATATTACATTTGGCTTAATATAAAGAAGCCACGCATTAGCATTTAAAGTTTCCAAAGATAATTAATACAATTTTGCCAACAAGGTGACAAATGCGAGGAAAACAGCAAAAATAATAATTACATGGAACTGGGAGCCTAATAATCTAAAAGTTTTTGGTTCACATAAATTTAGGTGTCGGACCCTTTGATCTATATTTAAAACGTTGATTTAGGAGTCTGTGGTTTACCCTTGTAGACTTGTAAATTATAGTATTTGACTATAATTTGTCCCTTTCGATTATATTGTAATATAATAGTAATAGTCCCCCTAGCCGATTTCGACTACGGTGGCCAGTCATAACGACTAACCGACTGCGCGGGACATATTTTAGTGCACAAGTGTGTGCGCAAACACAGGTGCACTCTCTATTCCTTTCACTCTCATAGCCCGATGGGACAGCAAGCTGACACGACCGGAGAGAGTTCAGGCGCAGGACCAACGGCTTTACGTGCTTTTCCGAGGCACGGGGGTGAAACACCACCAACTTCCAAACTCCGGGCTACCCTAAGAATTTCTGAATAGAAAAACTCAGGTATATATTTTTGGCCCGACCCGGGGATCGAACCCGGGACCTCTGGCGCAGCTGTCGCTTTAAAGTGCGACCCTCCTACCGCTGAGCCACCGCACCGAGGCAGTTAAGAGCGAGAGATATATGACTTTGACGACTCCATGGTGTAGTGGCTAAGCTCATACGGTTTCAAGGCGTCACTGCTCCGAGGTCCCGGGTTCGATTCCCGGTAGGGTCAGCGTACAATAGCATAATTTTCTATATTGTCTTGGGTTTGGGTGTTGTGGTGCCACCGTTGTGGCTGATTTCAATAACACAAGTGCATTGGCCAAATTTATATATATTTTTAAAAAATACACCATATAGTGATTATAATAATACTAATGTTAGCGGTCCCTGAAAACTTCGTTTCACCACATGCACAGTATCGCCTTGGCTCCGATTTTATCCTATTCAGAGCCAAGACAAATCCAACTAAATAAAAATCATGAAAATCAGTCCATCCGTTCTTTAGTTTTAAGTGGTTCCTTTAACTAACACGACTTTTTTATGAGTATAGAAGAAGTATACATTAGAAAGTGTGTCTGTCTTCATAACCTCTTCATAGTTAACCTACTAAATAGATTTTGTTTTTCTGATGCTTTCATCAATCATTATAAAATGGGCGTATCTCACCATCTATCTTTTGAAATAAGCTAATAAAATATTTAAAAAAAAAACACAATATAGATCTTTACAAAGACTTTCAACAAAAAATGGTTTGAATGAGATCAAACTAGTAGTTTTTTCAATATGGCACATTATTAACAACCGCAAATATAAATATGTCCATCATACTAATAATTTGAAAAACAAAGTTATTTTGCTGTCAGCAAAATAATGTGGCATTTTTTTTTCTTAAATAAAATATTAGAGGCCAATCACATACATTGCTCTGATCCCAAAGTAAGTAGCCAATGCACTTGTGTTATGGAAATCAGACACAACGGTG
This sequence comes from Pyrausta purpuralis, assembly GCA_963924145.1. NCBI lineage: Eukaryota > Metazoa > Arthropoda > Insecta > Lepidoptera > Crambidae > Pyrausta > Pyrausta purpuralis. The sequence goes on along the minus strand of OZ001669.1, from coordinate 1,504,144 downwards.
GTACCACGACACCACAACATTACTCCTCAGTGCGCGAGGCCGACTCGCACTTGGCCAGTTTTTTATGAGTTGATGACTAGTGGCGCCGCTTTATATGATACGATTTGTGGTATCATTCCCATACGCTAGTAAAGGCCTTTTTTGCACGAGATTAGAAATTGCCAATAACATCATTTGGTTTAGGTGCCAACTACCTATACCTTAATTAACTAAAATTTAACGCAAACCAAAGCTTATTTTAGCTTTAATTATGCTCATAATTAGCTCAAAATAAAACATATTCCATTCCAATCCTATAGATAATTACATTTCCAATATTGGATTTCGACTCACCGTTGTCAAAGTGATTTATTTATAGCAATTAAACCTTTTATTTTAATGTAATTTGCGAAAATGTGGTACTGTAATTAAATCTTTCACCTGAATGGTTCTGTGGTTAAGTATACATACATAAATATTTAGGTACATTACATACATAATTACGTAAAATCTCTCATTTTACCGACTTTCAAAAAGAAGATAATGAATTCAATGTGTATGAGGATCTAGTCAGGCTTTTAAACACGTATGTTAAATTTCGTAAGTGTATGTATGTTTTTATGTTTGTCCATGGATGTTTAAAAAAAGAACTCATAGCGAGATCTTTTTAGTTCAACAGGTATACTTTAACTTAGGGTAAAGTGGAAGATTTATCAAAATCGGTTAAGTAGTTTTTGAGTTAAGAGTAATAACTAAAAAATATGAAATAAACAACAATATTAAAAAAACGCTTTAAAAAATTAGTAAAAATTTATTTTAAGCATTTATTAGCTATTTTATCAGTTACTTGAAGGCGGTTTATATTAATTGCATGTACTTACGACTCCATGACGACTTCCGTGGTGTAGTGGCTAAGCACGCTGGGTTTCAAGGCGTTGCCTTTTCGAGTTCCCGGGTTCGATTTCCGGTCGGATCAAAGTAAAAATCATAATTTTCTATTTTGTCTCGGGTCTGGGTGTTTTGGTACTACCACCGCGCAAGTTGATTTTGATGAATTCAAATATGTATTGAGAAATGATCACGTATTTGAAATAGTTTTCATCCCGGGAATCATCCTTTAAAGGGATGAAAACTTAGATGAACGTTTTTACAAAAATATTTACCAAGCATAGCCTCACGGAAATGCTAGTTTCTAATAAACATTAGTTATATTAAATACCTCATTATTGTAATCTCAAAGGCGTAATCCGAAATAGAATGTAGCTGAAATTAATTAGTTTCATATAATGCGCACATTACCAGAATAGTTTAGTGCTGAAGGGAATTAAGTTTCACGGCTCTGACTTTACGTGACTAGAAGGTACAGGCAGAAACAAAATACTAAAATTGGAAACATATTTACTTAAACTTGTGCTATTTAAATGCGGTATACTTTTAAAGTATAAACAGTTAATGTGTCAAAGTTACAGGAAATGTTTGAATTCTAGCAATTGTATACAACTCTTAAGAAATATATACGATTCCGAAGCTATTTAGGAAATGTATTTTCTATTGATTCAGAGATTTTTCAAATGTACATATGATATGTATATTATTTCCTAAAAAATAATTAAATTCCAATATCGAATCAGGAAATGTATAAAACGAACACTGCTGGGCAAAGGCCTTATATCAACTATGAGGTAGTTCAAGCCATACTCCACCACGGGGGCTCAGTGCGGATTGGTGAAGGGGTGTTTGCAAGGCAAGTGACTAACCCTGCTGTCAAATGTTATCAAAGCGCCCATAAGGCCTCTGACTAGGCTTAACGACTAATATTAACCAATATTAGCCGGGACCAACAGCTTAATGTGCCGAAGCACGGAGATGCTCGTGATATACGTCACTTATATGGTCACCCATCAGTATCAGTAGGTGGCTTCACTTAGTACCAATTAATTAAATACATTAAATTCCCGATTCTGTTTAGGAAATGTATACATTTACTAGAAAATGTGTCTAATTAAATTTACATCACACAATTCCAGGGAATTATATACAATTCTTAGGAATCGTATACAATGAATGACATATTTCATACATGTCCTGTAAAATCATCACACACGAAATCAATGGTGCAGTCGATAACTTTTTAATTTGAATATTTTTACATAAATCTTACCCCGTATATTAATTTAGTAAGTAACGGACATAGCCCTGCGAATCAGTAAGCTCAAGTGGCAATGGGCAGGGCACTGAAGGCGGTTGGGGCAGAAAAAATCTATATAAATGACCCATCGACCAAAAGCGCAACGTAGGACGTCCACCAACAAGATGGACAGACGATCTAGTAAAGATTACAGCATCACACTAGATGATGACACTCGCAAACGGCCTTATGCGAAACCTTAAGGGAGGCCTATGTTCAGAAGTTTATGTCCTTTGGATGATAATTCAATGAGGACGTACGGCGGTATTTAGGTAAAACGAATTGTTTTATCCAGGTGGATATAGAAGGATTAACATAATAACTAATTTGTGTTAGATAAATGTAATAATGCTGACTGTACAATAATTTTGCTGATACGACATTTGCTCACGTTTCTCTGATAAATTCGATTCACCGTGTGTTAAAGCAGGCACCAATTATATTAATATCCTCTACTAAATAGGTGATTTAGTCAGCTACGAGTATTAATATTTTGAACTCGACAATCACTTTTGCTTCACATTCTAATATTGTTATCACCCTTGTTATTCACATAAAATATTTTTAGCTACGAGTACTCTTTAAGAAATTAATTATAAAAGAAATCACATATAACAAAAAAATAATATTTTCTATTTATGACTTCATATGAGCCATAAATTAAAAAAAATGAGTTTCAGTATTGTCTATACTTTATACGACTTGATTTAATTTCAAGGGCGAGAAGTTTTTTTCAAAGAAATGCCTTTTAAAATGTCCGACTATTTTTACTTCAAAATCGATTTAATGAGTTTGTCTTTAATACGAGTTCCGTACATGTTCATCACTTTCATCTATGCTTCTAAACGATCATCAAAAAAAAATAGGATTTGACAAGACGGACAGACGATCTTGTAAAGATCACAGGATCACACTGGATTCAGACCACCTGTGACCGATCTCAGTGAAAAACTGTGGGGATGACTGTCGACCTCCCTGGTGTAGTGGCTAAGCCCGCTGGGTTTCAAGGCGTTGCCGCTCCGAGGTCCCGGGTTCGATTCCCGGTCGGGTGAATGTAGAAATCATAACTTTCTAATTTGTCTCGGGTCTGGATGTTGTGGTACCACCATTGTGTCTGATTTCCATGACACAAGTACATTAGCTACTTACTTTCGGATCGGAGAAATGTATGTGATTAGTGTCCAATATATTATTACAATATGATAGTATTTGGTAGTGGCCAAATTATTTGTTTAAGTATCTATGGAGTTGTTTAATAACACAAGGGTTTTTTGTACAATATGTGGTAAACCAACATAAATATAACACAAACTTTAATATTCCAGACTACCTCAAAACATTTCTCTCTTTTCCTTAGCCGAGTCAGACCTTGGCATGTCTATAAGCCAGACAATGGGCCCATTTTCATGACAAATGGAATACCATTCAGAGTTGAAGACCTACTATGGTTTCAAGAATATCATGCGAATGTAATATTCACTTAAGTAGCTGCCGTAAAGCTACTATAGTTAAAGTGTTGTGACATTTATCTATCTATCGGCAGATCGTACCTAAAGTATTTTTTTTCTTTGCTTGTCGAATAATATCAATTATATCTGTGTAAAGAAACGTCTATGTATTTAGTCTTTCTTTATTTTTTTGTAATAAAGACTAAATAAATAGACGTATCTTTTTATGTTATAAAAAGATAGGTAGATAATAGATAAACAGTTGGCGGACTTGATGTAACACGACTTTTATAACCGGCTTTATCTATAGTGGCCTGTTCCAAAACCAGCGCAGAATTAATTTCAGCAATGGATGAAACTGGTACTTGCCTTAGGTTTATATCACCTGTATTTATAAAATTAAAGTGAAGGTAAGAGATAGAATAAGATTGTAGCTATGTAATTATTCTGGCAATAAATGATTTTAAATTTCAATTTCATCATTATCATCATCATCATTATCAGCCAAAGGACGTCCACAGCTGAACATAGGCCTACCCCATGGCTTTCCATAGCGACCGATCACTAGCGGTCTGCATCCAGTTTAATCCTGCGATCTTTATAAAGGTCGTCTGCCCATCTTGTAGGTGGACGTCCTACCCTGCGTCTTTGGTCAAAGGGTCTCCAATCTAGAACTTTCCTGTCAAAACGGCCATCAGTTCTTCGCGCTATGTGCCCTGCCCATTGCCACTTGAGCTTACTGATTCTCTCACTCAATTCAATTTCAATTTCCTCGGCGTATTAGCACAGCCAATTTTAACATTATAAACCTGAACATCGATGACTTTTCCATACATAGGTCACAACACTATTATTAAACACGGACTCCTTCGCAGCACCGTCGACCTATATTTTATCACTCGAATAGTTTCCTGTATTTCCCACTCGGAAATACCCGGTTTTCCAATTATTCCCGGATTCCTAGAGCTTTCTTTTGTACTCTTGCGTTAGAATAAGTTTTCAGGTTATTCAAATAAATTCAATTCTGAAGAAATCTGGAGGTGTATGCTTGGTTCCAATATCTTATTACTCTAGTCTACGAGCCGTTTCCCACAAGAGTCCAAATCTGCGGTATCACTGGATTACTGGCTCCCGCAGAAATCTTTAGTGCGTTCTTTACGCGGCAGTTTTTTTGCTGGTAATGTTGTCCGTCCACTGAGTCCTGTCAACCGTCTATCTTGCGTGCACTTAACGATAAAGCGCTGTTAATCCCTATCTTTCACAGCGTTGCCATGGTAACTGTGTATGTGCATTCTGTCAGTTCAGAAGTTGAACTGGTCCGGTTTAATGAAAAAAATTGGGTCATTAAAAAACTGTTATCGATTTATTGCGGGTTACTGCCTGGATTTCCATGTGAATATTAGCATTTGAACGCGTATGCTTCCAAAAGGCATCTCAATGGTCAGTCCAAACGGTCTCAGTGGAAAGCTCGCAGGATTAAACTGGATGCAGATCGCTCGTGATTGGTCGGTGTGGAAAACCGTTAAGTTCTATGTTCAGCAGTGGACATCCTTTGACTGATAACTATGATGATACCGTTCTGGAAACTAGTAACACAAAATATATTTTTGAAGTGAAAACTTCTTTAGCGGCGTTGAGCACTTTTGTGGGATGGGGGAAAAATGTGAATCTCGCGTCAAGACACGTGGGCTGATCGAAAAACCGTAAGACGGTTGGCGAAATTATGGATGTAAGTTGATTTTTCTGAGAGATAAACTTTTTGATGTAATTTAATATAATATAAATTATAATGTTTGTGTACGATAGCGCAATAAATAAATATTGTATTCTATAAAAATATATTATTATTATTGTATTATTATTATATTCTATTGTGATATAATACAATAATAACAATAATAATAATAATATATTTTTATAGAATACAATATTTATTTATTGCGCTATCGTACACAAACATTACAATTTATATTATATTCAAGTTTTCACTTCTGCCGGCACTCCCGGAGTGCAATTTTTTTTTATACAAAGTAAGATTGATTGCTAGATTAAGTACCTAAATCCCTAGCAATCCTATTTTCAAATTGTTTAATTAATTTTTCGCTTAGTAAAATTATTTGAAAAAAAATCAAGTCTTAATCTCTTGTGGCTAAAATTCAAAAATATGTATACTTTCATTACTGCAATCCGAACGGTGAAAAGAGAATTTTAAAATCTCGATGGATTTTTCTTGGAACAAACTTTGTTATCAGATTTCGATTCACAAATATAGTTTTGATATAAATAACTTACGAAGTATGAATATTTTAATCTTATTTTTTTCGCTTTCTTATATCGTAGGTAGAGGATTTTCGTCTGAGAGTATTTTTTTATCTATGAAGGCAACCCTATTACATTGAAAAGTTGATAAATGATCTTATATTCGTAACGAATAATGTTATTGATTGGAATCCTATTAGTTAGAACCTACGCTGAATGTTATTAATTACTTACAAATATTGCTGACTCACAGCCAGTTTCCGAATTGAAAATGTATATGAACACACATAAGTAAGTACGACTTAACAATATTTCTGATACTGAATTCATTTAAAGTTTCATTTGATTTTGAGTTTTAAAGAATATTGTAAATCTTATACAAGACATATGTACATCTTAATATTATCCCTTTATTCTTACTAGCGGTCCTCCGCGACTTCGTCCTTCGTGTTTTGAGATGGCTCCCTCCCCTCCGTTGCAGCGTGATGTTTTACAGACTAACGCTTCCTCGATAAATAAGCTATTCAACACATAAGAATCTTTCAAATCCGTCGAGTAGTTTCTGAGATTAGCGCGTTCAAACAAACAAACTCTTCAGCTTTATAATATAAGTATAGATGACTGGCTACGTGATTGGTACGCAATATGGTAGTATTGCATTAAGTAATAATTTTGAGTAATAGCTTTATAAATAGAGCATGCAAAAAGTATAATACCATTTATAATCACATCGACATATTTCACGAAATATGTAGAGGTTTTCGAAATTTGTTGAAAAACCACTTAAAGTAGGTGCACCCTAGTAGTTATTCCAGTGTAAGACATTTTCCATCGTAAGGCATAATACATTTTTAAATAACTTATGAATTCAAATTATAAATGTGTAACTTTCCTTAGATTACAACACTTCAATCTCGTCAACATAATCGTTGCAATAAATAATTGTGAAAACTGTATTGCTTAAGAACAATGCATTACTATTAAGTCAAATGTGTTATTTATAGCTGTTTGTTTTCCAAATAAAGATGAATAAAAATAAAAATAAAATAAAGGCCTCTACGCACATAACAGTGCCCGCACTATGCCGACACGTGCCGATCAGAAACGGTAGCCATCGGTATCCATGACATTCAGTGCTCACTGTCTCTGACGAGGGCGGATAGCGTCATACGAAATGTATGCTACTACATAATTTTTCACTGATACTGATGGATACGTTACTAATCGGCACGTGTCAAGACTGTGCCGGCACTGTTATAATAATAATAATAAATATGAAATAAAGAAGACACTGTTGTGTCTTACAATAACATTACAGGCAAATCATTTATACAATTTAGGCGGTCTTATCGCTGGAAGTGATCTCTTCCAGACAACCATTGGGTAGAGGAAACAACGTTTATCAGTGAGGTAGAAACGGTGTGCAAAAATATAGTTAATACTTTAATATTATACTTTAAAGATAGTTACATAATAAAAGTAAGAATAACAAATATAACTAATGAATTACGTCACGCATACTTACGTACTTACGACGTATCCATAAGAGACCACAAATTTCGCAAGATCGGACCGACAGCACGGTAGTTCAATTGGTAGAGCGTTTGGCCCGGTTAGCCAGAAAGTTGCTGGTTCGACTCCCGCCCGTGCGCAAATTTTTGGTTTCTTATTTCATCTTTTAGAATATAACTAATACACGTTATATCACAAATACAATAAAACAGATAAATAAATACATAACAAGTTAATAAATGCATATAATAAACGTACATAATAATCATAAAATTAATATTCCTATCGGAATAGAAGAACAAGTAAAAGCTTTCAAACGAAACCGATTTAAGATGTCAGTAACTAACATAAGTAAGTAACATTTGTAGCTTTAAATGAGATAACCTTTCGATCAGGTGATTAAAAACAATGTTCCGAAGATAAACACATTAGTTTACTGCATGATAAATAGCCGACACAAAATATTGAACATGCAGCTCTAGTGTAAAACTAAATATTATTTCATTATATAAATTATTCGTATATACATTCTCTGTGTTATTCTGTCTTTTCTTTTTACGTAAATTAACGTTTGTAGAACAGAATAATCAAACTGCGTACTTTAAATTTGAAGCGAATTGGTAAATATAAGTCGTATATTAAGAGGCTTCGATTTGGACTAATCTACCTGTTAAATGATTATTTGTTGGGGTTATGCCGCTGTAATGCATAACTATCAATCACCGATCAAGTCACCATGTTTCAGACGCATTATTTCTCCAAAATATACACAATTTCACTTTTAAATATAAAAAATCAAATGCACGTAATTTTCAGCGAGCTTCTGCGGGGCGGTCAACTGTTTGACATCTGCCAAAAATGGTTCTGCTACCCATCTCTTTTTATCACACAGTTTGCTGCTAGTGACATCTCGCTTTTGTCGTTCTATTCCGAAGGGATAATAATTTTATGATAATAGTATAATAGATCCATTATAGAAAAAATCCGTCAGTTTAAAAAAGGAAGGAAGTGTCATTTTCCACTGCACCGTACCATATCATGACCATGCTAGGAACGTGTCAGGAACGTAGAGCTCACTGAAGTCTAGTGGGTGAGGTGTCATAGTTTTGCATAACCAATAATATTTTTTAGACTGCCTCGGTGGCGCAGTGGTTAGAGGGTCGCACTTTAAAGCGACGGCTGCGCCAAAAGTACCGGGTACGATCCCCAGGTCGGGCCAAAATAAAAACCTGGGTTTTTGTGTTCAGAATTTCTTAGGTTAGCCAGGAGTTTGGAAGTTGGCGGTGTTTCACACCCGTGCCTCGGAAAAGCACGTCAAGCCGTTGGTCCTGCGCCTAATCTCTCTCTGGTCGTGTCAGCTCGCTGTCCCATCGGACTCTGAGAGTGAAAGGAATAGAGAGTGCACCTGTGTTTGCGCACACACTTGTGCACTATAATATCACCCGCGCAGTCGGTTAGTCGTTGTGAAATCGGCTAGGGGGACTTTTTCTATTATTTATATTTTTTGCTTGACTCACCATGACCGTCATGAAATGCCTAGGCGTAGTAATTAAATTATTTATTGTTAATTTTTCAAATTATTGATTAATTTGAAAAAAATGCAACAATTATTGTTAGTTTTATGTATATAACAGCATAGTAGCTCTGCATTAGGTTAGCATCTGGCAAACAAATGTTGCATAATACAAAAGAAACTGGCGTTACTCACTTTAATTGAGTTTGTGCTGAGCTAAAGCAGACATAAATCCATCTCTTTGACTTTTATTACTGTACGTGTGAAGAAAAAAAATTGTAACGTTCTTTCTCGGGTGTAATCATTTTGGATAAGAACTGCAAAATTCTGAGATAAGCTCTAGTAAAGAAAAAAAACAGTTTAATCTAGGCTGTCTAGACTTCATATTGGGAACGTGCACCATAGTAGCGCCCTTTGGCAAACGCAACTTTCAGGGGACCTATCAAATTGTGACTATTAAGTTTTTGTTATTATATAATAAATAAAGTCAATAAATAATATTCTAGAGGCAGTTTGTACAGGTTTCTTTATACATAAAATAAATAAATAAAAATTGGACACCAATCACTTACATTGCTCTGATCCCAAATTAAGTAGCCAAAGCACTTGTGTTATGTAAATATACACAACGGTGGTACCACCCAGACCCGAGACAATATAGAAAATTTTGATTTCCATATTGACCCGACCGGGAATCGAACCCAGGACCTCGGGGCGGCGACGCCTTGAACCAGCGTGCTTAGCCACTACACCACGGAGGTCGCCGAGGTTTTACGTTCCAAATTAAAATTTCACGGAATACGTCACAATCTTGTTGTGGTATTTGCGATACATTTTTTGCTTGCCATAGCTTTAACAACTCACTGGCTATCAGCTAGTTGGAATGATAGTTTCTATCGTGTAAACGCAATCTAAATTTAGAAAATCTTAAAACGTCACTTGTCACACTGATAACGTCAGCTGTCATCTTTACGTAACCGGCTCGCATCCCGTTTCCGCTCTCCTGTCAGTCTGTGTGAAAAACTACGATTTTCACACAGACTGACAAGACACGACAGGACACGATTTTCACACACACTACGTAACTTTTGCTCGTTCGTCCCAAAAAAATGATATATACTGGAATCTACGTGTTGCTTTTGATTTTCAACGATATCCTCCATAACAGCTATCATGTGTCTCTTCTGTCAACATCTAATATGGAAAGTGCACGCTTATCAATTTTAAAGGTCACTTACACCCTGTATAGTTAGTTTTTTAAGCCCCGTCAAAACGCCAGTTTAATTTTGTCATGGAACAGAAAGAACAGCGTTGACATAGCTTGGAACGAAGTAATCTGCAGTCGGATTACCTAACCTAAAGCGATTGAATGCAATAGAGATTGCGCTGTTTGTGTCTGGTGATGAAAATCTTACCTACTAGCAAAATGTTGGACAGACCAACGATAAATAATAATAATTGATTTCAGGCTACAAAAAGAGAAAAACAGGTCCATAACCTAACTTTCAGACAAATAGGTACAGTCGCCAGCACATTGGGTTACATGCTTTTGTTGCAAAGTAGCCCTTATAACAACTGCTTAAGATACAACAGTTTTTACCTTGACGTGCTGTTGTCCATACAATACAACAAAATAAAATACAAACAAATATTGTAAGTAGTTTATTTCAATTATCGGCTATATGCTAATAAGCGCATACTTTGATATAATGCCAAAATTCGTTTGCTAAACATAATAATAGTTATACATTTTTATATGACAAAGATCAAAGTCAAAGTCAAAGTCAAAAATAATTTATTCTATTTAGGACACCAAAAATGCCACTTATGAACGTCAATAAATTATATAATATCAATCAATTATGGCCATATGGGGCTAGAACATGTCTCCTTATCTTTTGGGCCCTACTAGCGCTTCGGAACAAGACACAGACAATTTGGCAAATTACTGCCACTGAGCAAGTGGAATTAACCTTAACTCATTACGTCTTACCTGTTTCAAAAGCATTATCATTGTTCGCCAATAGCCTTCGACTGCTGAACAAAGGCCTCCCACAAAGTTTTCCACAGCGACCGTTTACATCCAGTGTTGTGATCCTGCGATCTTTACAAGATCCTCTGTCCATCTCGTTGGTCGACTTCCTGCGCTTTTATTCGAAGTTCAAATCTAGATATTTTCTGCCCCAACTGCATAAAAACAACTGCGAGTTACGTAATACACCAGCTGCAATTTTCAGGATGCACAGAATATGGGAATGCGACAAACAAGGGTGTCACAGGATTGCAGGCGCAATTTTCAGAAACTACACGTTTTAGAGTGGGATATTTCCTAAAATTTGTGGGCTACAGTGAAACATACTTTGTCCGGAGTTTGAATGCCAAATAGGAGTTTTGTGAAGTAGATTTCAGCTAAAGTTTTCGAAATTCGTTTGAAAATAGAGAATTGATGTGTAAGAAGAATGTGTCCAGTATTCAGTATTTTCTTCGCAGTGACCGTATACTTCCGCGGAACACGACACCTTTCGGCCAAAAATCTTCTTCCATTTAGGTCGCCATCTTATCAGTCGGAATTCTAATTAAAAAGAAATTGAAGTTCACACTGAGACTAGGCTCCAACTTGATGACATGCAAAGTAAGATTAGTCTTCTTCCGCACATATTCTACGACGTCCTCAGACTATGATTCTGGCTGCGATTCAGACTATAATACTGGCTGTGTTACCGCGTTTGATAGCAATGCTAATCCTTTGAGCTAGGAACCAGCCAGAGCAATTTCCTAAACAGTAATTTAGCAGAAAGTCTAAACGTTTTAACGCCAAATGGCGCAAGCACATAATCACTTAAAAGCGAAACGTACTTGCGATGCTTGGCGTTTTTAGCCAACTTCGCTACAGGCTTCATCCATAAAGGCTAATTCCCTATAGTGGGAGGAGACCAAAGTATCGACATATGTTACACCACCTGACCCCGTTCCCAGGGAATGAGCGTGAGGCCTCCTTTATAATGTCTTAAAAAGTTCTCGTTAGCATTATAAATCCAAAATTTCATAAAATATGTTCCATATTTTAATAACTCGTTGGTCAGTGTGTCGATGGTGAAAGCGGTGTTTTATAAAATGTAGTAGTAGAATGAAAAAAAAAAAACAAATAAAATTGTTGCGATCGATGCAGGAAAAATTAGAATTATTTTTAAGTTTTTCCGTGTGCTTTGTTACTATACAACTTAATAATTTAAATTTCACTTTGAGTCAGACGAGGATTCGAACTCCGTGTCTTACGCTATTCGAGCGTACGCCTATACCACTCGTCCACCGACACATTGGCAAGCCTGTTGAATTAAAAATTATGTTTAAATACAGACTCATAATAATCTAAGCTTCCAAAAATCATTTAGGTGAAGATTGACATTAAACCTTTTGTGCTTCAAATAATAGCTTTCTGATAAAAATAACTCTAGAATTGCAGAAAATATACTTTATGTTTATTTATTCAAAACTAAGCAGATATTCGACCTCGATCGCACCTGATGTCAGGTACAGATAAGGTCTAAGGTTGTGCATATCTGCTTAGTAGCAACCTATGGATAAATTCATGAAATATTGCTAGAATTAAAAACCAATTCGATTTATTTCACGAAATACCTCAATAACGTTATCGAAGTAACAATCATCCCTCAACATTTGGAACATCAGCAAAACCGCAAAATTCGCTTCCACATTAATTACGGCATGCTGTTATGTAAGTTAATTAGTTTCAAACAAAACGCATGATACGGAAAACCGGCTGCAATGGATCTGTACAGCCGAATTAAGCGCTGAGTAGCGCTACGTAGCGCTGACAAGTAAAATTGTCAAGCGTGTCCTAGGATGCACATAATGGTCAATCTGAATTTTTCCTCTTTGATTTAGCTATTATATCGGACTAAGAATACTAAATCAATCATTATCATGTCTGTTTGTATTGGTCTGGGTGTTTTTTATGTATATCATGTATGCATTTACAAACAAAAAGTATTTAAGTATTATATCCGTTGTCTGGCACCCATAACACAAGCTTTGAGTAGCTTACTTTGGGGCTAGATGGCGAAGTGTGGGAATGTCCAAAGGATATTTATTTATTTATTTATAATCATCATGTACAAACAAAGGACGTCCACTGCTTAACATAGGCCTCCCCCACGATTTTCCACAGCGACCGATCACAAGCGGTTATCATCCAGTTTGTTCCGATTATTACAAGGTCGCCTGTCCATCTTGTCATTGGACGTCCTACGCTGCGTCCTAATCTAGAAGTTTTATGCCCTAATATCTATCAATTCTTCGCGCTATGTGCCCTATCCATTGCCTTGTTGAGCTTACTGATTCTCAGGGCTATGTCCGTTACCATAGTTCTTCTACGTATCTCCTCATTTCTGATTCGATCTCGTAGAGAAACGTCGAGCATAGCCTTCTCCATCGCTTGCTGTGTGATTTTGAGCATCCTTATAAGACCCATAGTTAGAGACTATGTTTCGGATCCGTATGTCATCACTGGAAACACTAGTTGCAGACTTTCGTCTTCAGACACTGAAGTAATGAGACGAGAAAACACTCTTGCGCATTTTCCGAGTTGGGTTTTGGATCAAACAGATAGATATATAAAGTAAAGTACTCGTAAATAATAATGGCCATTGTTCCTTCCCTTCTACGCCAAATTTCATTATAAGGACCAATATAATAATGTACAGCACATGACTTTTCACTTTAAAGCCCGATCCGCAAACAACAGTGCCGAAACGTGCCGATCAGTAGGTACGGTATTCATCAGTATCAGTGAAAAATAATGTCGCATACATCTTGTACGATGATTTCCGCATTCGTCAGTGTCAGTGATAACTAAACGTCACTAAACGTCACTGTCACTATGACAGTGATCACTCAACGTCACCGTCACTGAGGAGTGAGAATAGCGTCGTACAAAATGTATGCTACAATATATACACTAACATTGATAGATACGTTACTAAACGCCACGTGTTGGCACTGAGCCGGCACTGTTGAGTACGGATCGGGCTTTAAGCGACTTTTTCGTCTACACACATTGCATCCACTTCTTTTCTTTTGCAATTTACCGGACGTGAGCCGTGGTATTCAGTGCGAGAAAAAAATAACTGAATATTGGAACGGAATCTTTTTTTGCGGGGTCGGAAGAGACGGAAATCAGACTCGCTAAATGTCTGTTCACGGGGACAACGCGATTTTTAACCCCCGATGTACACTTTTAGGGGTGTTTTAAGTTTGTCTGTGCATCTGTGGTATCGGTGCTCTCAAACGGATCATCCGTTTGAGAGCACCGATACCATGATGATTTTCATAGAGATTATTTTTATTTCATAGATAAATTTATCATGAGTGTTCGTCATGTGTGATAAAAAATGTTAAGTCGTTTAAAGATCATCAGCTCTTTAATAATTGAAAATCTTTAAGGTTTTGACAAATGGAAGATACATTTGTGTTATCGATAATTTGGTACCGTTTTACTGGTATGATATTAATAATGGTCAGGCAGCCATGACCTTAAATATGACACGTATAGGAGGTGGGCTTATTTATCTACTTTTGGAACTCAGAAACTCCCTAAGGTTATTGGTAACCAGGAAAATATACCTAACTACCAATCAAACATTTTTGTACTCAAATTTTGCTTTCTTCAGTTTAATATTCTTCTTCTATAAGCTACTAGTGGACTCAGAAAACTTTGTTTCACCCCCAGCCGCGTCCTGTCTCGGCCTCGGTCTCGTCTGATGGGATAATGTCCCGATCCTGGTTCTAAACTACCTCCCCACCAATTTTCAGTCAAATCGGTCCAGCCGTTCTTAAGTTATAAATTGTATAACGAACACGACTTTCATTTATTAATATAGATAAATGACTGCAACCTCTTTTTTTCAAAGTAAGTATAAATTGTTGTAACATTCACCATTTTCATTTTGTTTACAAAGGTATAGTTTATCCGGATGATAATGAAGAATCTGTTAATCTCATTCACTAAAATCGGTTTAGTAGTTCAGCCGCAATTGTGAGTACAAACATATCTACCCACACAAGTTGCCTTTATAACGGTTGACTTTTGATTAGTTGATTATAAGGTCAAATTGTCGCAAATGAGCACCTCTCACGCCTCTTCGAAGGATCCGCAATTATTTCCAATAACCCTGTAGGAATACAGCCTGGTAAAATGATAACACTATCTTTTGGCCTTGCTGCAGTCGGGTAAAAAGTAAAGATAGCGTCCAACTCTCCCTGTATAGGCGCGTATAGTATAAATCGATGAAACAACCAGAATTCGGTCACGAATGCAGGAAGCTTTGAGTGTCCATGTCTATTCAAGCTGTTTGCATAGCAAACACATTCGAACGTGATCCAGAAAGGCTTGTGCTATAAGTGGCATACAGGGTGGCGTTTTTTGTAAATGCAATTTTTAATTTAAAAATTTGATGACTTTATTTTTAATCATCAATTTAGAATATGGACGAGGAAAGGAACGTAAGAAGTGAGAGAAGAAGAAGAGAAAGAAGAAGAAAGTTTGAATTTAAATAGAGAATGCATAAGTTTGTATTATTACTGTCAATTAAGGAGTGGTGACGGTCTAAAGATGGATGCAAGACTTTTACGTCTAATTACCATCTTGACGTGATAATTTTAACGAAGACGCTAATAACCCATGGATTTAATAAAATAAATAATAAATATTAGACACCAATCACATACATTGCACTGATCCCAAAGTAAGTAGCCAATGCACGTGTGTTATAGAAATCAGACACAACGGTGGTACCACAACACCCAGACTAGAGACAATATAGAAAATTTTGATTTCGACATTGACCCGACCGGAAATCGAACCCGGGACCTCGGAGCGTCGACGCCTTGAAACCAGCGTGCTTAGCCACTACACGACGTAGGTCGTCAAACGAATTAAATCAAACGAATCCTTTGTATTTTTTATATCTAAGCCACGGATCCCAAACCATTTTTTTTTAATATTCTATTTTATATACAGAGAAGCTCAAAAACCAGGACACAATAACACGTAGAAAAGAGATGCTACGATTTAATACTTGCTATCAACAAAAAAGGCTGTAAGCTACCATTCAGATTTGTTTCCTGTTCATTAATTTTTACACCCTATATTTGTGACCTATAAAACCCGCCGTCAACAAACGGTCATACTTAAGTAAATCAACTGGACAGTATTTAACCCCGTTTGCTAGTTTTGCCATTCCGGCCGGGCATACATTGAAAACATTCCATTATTTTCTACTGAGCATGATTCTAATAGTACAATACAGGGTGGAACATGGAACTAAAAATTTAGTAGACCGCTTAAATTTTTGCCAAATAAGTTTGGAGTAGTGAAGAAATACTATCTATCTATAAATCTATATTATATCTATAAATCTATACTATATATCTATAAATCTAGTGGTCTTTGCACTGTATTCAATTAAAAATGTGTAATGTTTCATACGCAAAACCTCAGACACCCCAAATGATTTTTAGAACAATTAACCTAACACTAAAAGAAAAAATAGTAATTTATAAATATTTTAAGGTAAAAGGTAGTACTTTAGTTATTCTGGCTCTTCTGATCATTTCTTGCTCTGCTGACGACGCTCTGTCGAGACAGGATTCGATAGGTTAATATTCCCCGTTGACATTATTATTACTAATATTTACGCTCTTACAGAACTAACCATTGCTTGTTTATGTATTTTGGCGATTTTTTCTAACGTGATGGCTTGTCTTATTAATGAATAGACAGGGAAACATACTTTTTTTGTTTGAAATAATGTGACTGTCAATAAAAAGAGGTTTGTTTATTCTGCATTATTATTTCAATCAAACTATACTCATGTTTTGCGCATTTAACATTACACTTGTATTTAAAAATTTCACCTAAATATAAGCTATATGTCTGACACAGTTGCTTTTACAAATGCTATTTATATTATTAAGTTGGTGTAGTGATAAAACACTGCAAACAAATATAGAATTTGAAAGTTAACATTTTCCTTAAATACAACTGCGTTTAACATAATTTCACCGGTTGCATTTTCATTCACATACAAAACTTTTCGTTCCATCGCCCGCACGAACTTGATGTTTAATATTTCCTCTGTGTTGCCACAAAGCATCTCCACAAAAATATACCAATAAAAGTCCCTTGTCTGAAGGAGCGACGTAAAGTGGGCAAAAAACGGATTCCCGTGAACCCTAAAGGAAATGAAAAGAATCTTTCCAGTTATTTCTGTATAGCATTTTATTTTGCTTCTTTTGAGAGGATATGATGTCACTAAAAGGGTGTATTTGGAATCATATTTGTGCGATATCGGTCGGTACTTTTCGATTTTGTGTAACTTACTTGCAATAAAGATTGTGAATGAAACTTTCTGTATTTTACACAATGGTTATTTGTTTCTGGTATCAATTCCTTTTATGCACATTTAATTTTGTAAAACAGGGTGTACGCTTTGACGATCACTTTTAAAATATATTTAGATACACTAAGTATATATATGTAAACAAACTTTATGGTTTCTCCCTTGTAGTCTATTCTGAAGTGTATTTTTGGTTCAAACAAAATGACAAATCATTTTAAATATATATATAAGTAAATCTAAAAAATCACAGTGATATCGCGATGCAATGTGGCTCAACGCCATCTGTTGGCTCGCAGAAAAACTAAATGCCTGCCATTTTTATCTACTTGAACACCTTTTACCTTCATGTTTATAATTTAAAGCAAAAAGTATAATACATAACAACTACAAAATTATTTATTAAAACTTAATCGCGTTGTTTTTTGTGCAATTGGTGATCTTCATGCACCAAAGCATTATTTTTCAGTCAAATTATGTTTACACTATTCCAGAAAGACAACCAAAAAATTAGATTATTTTCTGCCTACAAAAACCTTGTTCACAGAAACATTTTGCGCGTTCAATTCCCGGTCGGGTCAAACGGGCCGTTGAGTCTGATTTCCATAACACAAGTGCGTTAGCTACTTACTTTGGGATCAGAGCAATGTATGCGATTGGTATCCAATATTTATTTGTCAGAAATTTTAAAAACTGCTTTATTTTTAATGTCCACTATAATAATGTTGTCAATCTCTGCTCCGACCAGTTAACGAGTCATTTCAAGCCTCCAGGGATCGCCAACCTTTTTATACATTCAAAAAGCGCGCCTATAATGATTGAGCTCATTTATTAGACCTTTAAGGGTTGACCCTGAAGGGAATGGTTGGAATTCACACCCCGTATATATGAGAGAAAATGTTTTAATATAGCATTGTGTTTTTGGGTCTTTCAGGGATCGGATTTAAGGATTTTAGCCCCAAATGGTAACCTTAATGAAATTGTATTGTGGAGCAAATGTTAATGAAACATGTAGGATTGTTATGTTTCTTGTTTATTTTCACACAAAGACATTGTATCTTCTATCACGTGAAGTTTTCTGCAGGGAAACTAAAAAAACTATTGTTTAGAAAATGTCAGGGCAACTAAATAAAGACTTCAATAAGATAATAAATAAATAAATATACACCAGACAAAACACTAATTGTCGTGGTTTCGAACTAAGCAATTTTCTTCTTTGTGTTACGAATAACAGACAACGATTATGACGGGGGCGTCACCCTTAAATACTTAAATCTGGGGGCACGGCAGTGCCCCCACCAAGTCGAGCAAAAAAGCGTCACGGCCGTACCATCCTTTTCTCGAAGCGATTCAGACCATTTTCGACCCCCTATAACTTCGTTGTGGATAAAACTAGAAGACTGAAATTTTCAGTAACTATGCAGCATTGTAAAGACACGGTATATTTCAAATTTCATTCAATTTGAACGAGTGTTTTAAGAATTATAACGGGTCAAATTTCTTAATTTTGTCACTCACTGACTCACCGATCATCAAAATTCTAAGGCACTTCTAGCAGACCCAGAAGCTTCAAATTTGGAATATAAGTAGTGTTTGGTGTATGAATCAAGGAAAAACTAAAAAATCTAGAAAAGACCGCAAAGAAAATTAAGCCAGTACAGCCAAGTCTTCAATTATTTTTTTTAATATTGGCGTTATTCGTAACGATGTTTTACGGCAGTTATTATTATTGCGTGCGAAGCCGCGGGTTTAAGCTTTTCCCATATAAATATAGGCGCATGGTAGTGCCCCTGCCAAATCGAGCAAAAAATGGGTATTCCCGTCGTGAAAACACGTGTAAATTAAATTATTTAATGCAAAAAAACGTACCTACGAGCGTATTCGTACTTATTACGAGTGCGTAAGGTTGTAAATTATTTATTATACCACGCGCTGCGATGCTAGCGAGTGAGCGCGGGCCGTTACTACGCGCTGCGCGGTGCTAGCGCGAGGGCGCGGGGCGGGGACAGTGGCGGGCCGCGCGGAAAGGTGAATGTCGCCGAGCGAGCTGTCGCGGTGCTAGCGCGAGGCGAAAAGTTCATAAGTCAGAGAGAGGGCTAAGAAAATTCGTTGCTGGTAGATATATATATATATATATACAATAAGTAGAAGGTACCGAAAAGGAAAAAAGTAGAACTGTCTACAAAATACAAAAACAAATGAGATCCCATCAAAAACAATACTTGTCAAAAAAAACAAGTCTCGCAACTCAGTTGTTATGCGGTAAAAAGTTGTGTGATCCATGTAATACCAAGTCGGTTATTAATTTATTCAGTCTCTCCTTAAGCGACTTTCTGTCTTAATACGTCCAGTCTTTATGACCACGATCGTGGTCCATAACAGTTGAAAATCAATTGTGTCTGGAATCTCCGTACTCGAAGCATTAAGTTGTTACGTAATAATTAACAGCATCTTATAGTGACGCATATCAATATTAAAATTCTTTAATGTTTTATGTAAATATATTGAGACTTGGCCATCGCACTAAATAATTGAATTTACATGTGTTTTCAGGCGATTGAATCTACACGTGTTTTCAGACGATGGCCAAGTCTCAATATATTTACATAAAACATTAAAGATGATAATTATTACGTAACAACTTAATGCTTCGAGTACGGAGATTCCAGACACAATTGATTTTCAACTGTTATGGACCACGATCGTGGTCATAAAGACTGGACGTATTAAGGCAGTAAGTCGCTTAAGGAGAGACTGAATAAATTAATAACCGACTTGGTATTACATGGATCTCACAACTTTTTACCGCATAACAACTGAGTTGCGAGACTTGGTTTTTTTGACAAGTATTGTTTTTGATGGGATACATATAACATCCATGACTTAGATACAAATATTCGTGCTCATCACACAAACATTTGCCCCTTGCGAGATTCGAACCTGCGACGGCTGGCGTAAAAGTTAGGAGTTCTAACCAATACACGAAACGCGTCATTTTTATATATTGTTTGAATATCAGCCTGGTTATTGTACTACACTGTAATTGCATGGTAAGCAAAGTGTGCAAATAAAATTAGCGGAGTAGAGAAGGTAAGAAGAAGGTCAATAGAAAATTGCCCTTCGTCCTACAGAGATTAGACGTACCATTATTTTCACTATTTCAAAATCACTATTTTTACGGTCTGACATATAAAAAAAATGCTGTAAATATTCGAACAGGGGCTCCAGCTACAAGAAAAAGTCGTTCACTGAATTGGGTCAATTTTGAAAATTCCTAATTTTGGTCCATAAAATATACTTCACAGCATGAGAATATACAAATCATTTAGTATAAATAACAAAAATCTCCTTAACATAGTTACACTAAGGAACGCGAAATTCGATTAGCAATACTGATGCGACGCGACTAGCACCACAGCTGTCGTACGACGATGAATGTAATATTTTATTTTATGAATAAACCTAATAAAAAAAAACCTGATCCCCCTGATCAAAAAAAGTTTTTTCAACCAGATTCTAACTTTCAACCCGTTTTCACACCAGTCCCTAAACGAAATTCAAAGCAATTTGTATTTTATGTTACACAGGAAACAATTTGGTTATATAATTCATACAGATGAAATTAGAATCCAAAAATTAACCAGGCTAACCAGGCCTGACCTAGGCCAAGAAGTTGCTGGTTCAAGTCCCGCCCGTGCGCAAAATTTTGGTTTCTTATTTCATCGTTATGAATATAAAATATATGACACTGTTAACATTCTAAACCAATATGGTTTTAAGTATGTCATGTTTATTTACTAATTTTTAATTTTTTTTTACATACGTTTCATCTCTTTAGGACGTAAAGCATTTTTGGACCTCCTTCTTTGACATACTTGACACAAACACACTATTTGCAACTCATTAAAAAGAAATAAACAAACTCATTAAATATTTAATAAATATTTGATAAGTGGACTATTTCAAGGCAACGTCTTGCTATGTCGTTCTATAACCACCAATTTGCTATACAAAGCAACACATAGTCTTGAAGTAATTCACTTGGTAACTAAAATACATAAATAACATAAATCTGTAAGCCAAAAAAAAAGTTACCGAGGCCCTAAGTTAAGTGGAATTTGCGCTTTCTTACCTTAGTTGTTCCCATAGTAATAAGTTTAGCTAAGTTTCTAAATCCCTTCTGAGTCATAATCGGGAATAATAGGTCTGGATAACTTTACGAATGTTAAGAGGCCTTGATGTTTGCTCAGTAAAAATAAGGATGACCTACACAAGCAAAACCCCGTTTTTAGGGTAACTTTTATTTGAGTGCTTACGACCTTTTAAGTATAGATTAGGATTTTTAACCGACTTCAAAATGGAGGTCCTCAATTCGACCTGTATTTTTGTATGTATGCTTGTTCGCGAATTTCTCGAGCTTGGCTGGACCGATTTTGATGCAGTTTTCACTAAAGTATTTATTACACCAAGGATAAGGTTTTTGTAAGTATTATTAATTTATCTTACACAATAACTAACAACGGCGAAAATAAGAAAAAGGACTAAAATGACGCTAATAGGAGAAACAAACTTATTTGAAGTCTGAACATGATTTCAACTTTAACGGACAGTAGGGTTAGTCGCTTGCCTTGCAAACACCCCTCCACCAATGCGCACTAAGCCCCCGTGGTGTTGTATGGCTCGAACTACCTAATAATTGAGGTAAGGCCTTTGCCCAGCAGTGGCACGTTACAGGCTAACTTTACTTTTGTTCTATCACTCGTCATTGAATCATCCACTCCGTTCAAACTCTTGCTTCACACAGTCCGCCCATCTCTTTCTCGGTCGGCCTCTTCCTTACCAGCCCTCCGCATTCATACTCATCTCTCTTTTAGTTACATGATTTTGGCCATATTCCATTTTACCGGCCTATTGCACAATGTCTGAATAAGTTCCCATTTGCGTTATCTGTTCACTGCTCATACACGTTTTATATTTGAATTATCTGTCGATGGTGACACAGTCCCATTTAAACTTACAAAGGATTTTGACCAAAACTCTATAGAAACTCGGCCCACTTTGCGTCTGCATGCGTCTTTACAAAATGTTCGGATAAAATATATAAATATTGAAAAGGTTTACGAGAAATTCAATGGTAGATTGGATATTTTGAGGTTAGTTTTGTGATTGCAGAGTTATTGCACCTTACCTACATTCATTTTGATACATTCAGAAGGTAATTGTTATATTTTACAAAAATAATTCAATACTTACTTAGTTACTTTTAAAATACCAGTGCAATTATAATTCAACCAAGATTTTTGAAATATAAACTACAAAGACGCAATCTGGGCCCAGCTTTGGTCAATATTCTTTATTTTTTAAGGTTATTACAATATTTTTCTGTTCAGATACTACTTTTCCACAGACTTAAGACCCCTGTATAATAAATTCTGCAACTTAACATGAGACGTCATGAAGGCACTCACGGATATTAGGTACTGCGGCCCATAGTGATGTCATTTCATATTATCGATCGTCGATAAATGGCTAAAATGTAGTTAGCGCATGATCAACCTCTTTCGACCCTAATGTCAATAGATAAAATGCTAAAATGTAGTTAGCGCATGCTCAACTGACTCCTTCGGCCCTAATGTCAATATGGATATGAATTTATCGGAAATTGCAAGCAAGATGGTGGAATATTTAGGTCGTGTTTAAGAAGTATTTGTATTTTTCATTTTACCTAACTGCAATATGTCCAACTGATTTCTAAATGATGGTTGCTCAGTCACAACTTAAACAAGAAAACTTTAAGTAGGTCTTTGTTTTGTAAATACATTTTTAAGAGTATTGCATTTTAGAACCCAATGATGGTTAAAAAGTACTTATCCAAAACATCATAACTGATTTTAAATCAATTAAAAAAGAAGACTCTCAGATTGACATAAACGTGTGTACGCGTTCGGCCACGATCATCACGCATTTGGATGAACCGATTTTGATGTGGTGTCAGAAATGTATTTGTAAATTTACGACGAGATTTGAGTAAAAAGGTGTTTTTTTACTTTATCAGACCTATCGACAGTTTCACATCACTATAAGTTAATTTCACTCTTTACATTATCATGGTAAGTGCGTAGGCTGACATGACGATAAAAAATGTATTTTTCAACTCACCTTCAAACATGAAAAGAGAAAGTAGGAACTGATAGTTAGTTTTTTTACGTCTCATAGTGATTATGTGTTTCCGTCGTATGGCGTCAAAACATTACGGCCGTGCGGACCTTCTGCTAAATTGCTGTTTAGGAAAAATTGCGCCTAAACTTAATTCTGTAACAGCCAATAATAAAGCTGGCTGGTTCCTAGCTCAAAGGATCAGCAAAGCTTTCTAACCCGGCAACGCAGCCAGCATCATAGCCTCATTGCTGCAAGGAAATGGTTTCGTTTTTGGTAGGGTTAAAGTTTGCTTTTTACGTTGCATGTCTCAGTTAATTTTTTTCTTGTTTGGTAATAAAGAAGTTTCAGTTTTTACCTCACTATAAAATGGAGACCTATATGATGGAGTTGGTAATTTAAATAAGAATTCCTTGGTAGTAGCTAGTGAACCTGCTTCGATTCTCCCCCTATGTCATATTCAGGGCGATACGAAGAAGTAAAAATTATAAAAATTGGTCAACCCGATCTCGAGATATAAAAAGATAAGTCTTGATTGCACATAACATAATTTGATTTACAAATTCGTTTTTAAGGAAATGTAAAATTTAGGTTAATATGAGTAGTGATCTAGAACGTATTTTTATGTTTACCTAGATACAGAGATAGATGTGTGATCAAAATAATTTTATTGTGAACTAGCGGTCTTCCAGACCAGTGCCAGTCGCAGAAAGTCGTCCGCACCTTTTTAGTTTGATCTCCCTCCTCTCCCGACGCAGCGCTAGAATATGTACCTATATATAGCCTTATTTTTTTAAAATCGTACAAGTTCCTCAATTAGTCCGTTCAAACCACCGCTTCCGGGATATAATATAAAGTATAGATTTCTGCTGAACCTTTTTAGGCTCACTTTTGTAAGTAACATGGATTTTATATTTTAAAGCATAGATAAAAAATCTTAATTGATTGGACTTTAGTTTCTTTCAAAAGAACCTTCTCGTGACTATAACAAACACAACAAAATCAGAATTAGCAAAATTGGTCCAGCCGGTCACTCGTGATGTTGCGATGTCGTGACCAAGGGAAAATGATTCAATATCTATAGGTACACTAATATTACAAAGCTGAAGAGTTTGTTTGTTTGAGCGTCCTAATCTCAGGAGATTTCCTGGAGTTGTTTTGAAAAAATCATTTTGCTTTAGATAGCCTATTTATGGAGGAAAGCTATATAACATCAAGATACGGCTCATAATTCTGGCACTGCAACGAATTATTAAAATTAACTAATACTGCAAACCTATCACACAAGAAACTAGGTACCAATTGAATTTTGCTTCGAAATACAAAAACCGATAGGTCAAGCTCTGTTCCATCCCTTTTCATTTGTTGAGATGGGAAAGAGACGGGCAGACTATAAATCATGACTCCCGGCCTGACCTATATTGCTGATGCTGTCCATATTTTGTGTTACGTAAGGTTTGCGTTGTTGTAAACATGGTAATGATATGTATGTGGAAAATGGTGGAATGTGCTTGAATTAAAGAAATTAGAATTTTAACTGTGGCCTCTCAGTATATTTATGAAAATTTAATGTATGTCCGCAAAAATTACATTCATTCACGCAAAACAGGGCGGTGTAAAGTGTGAAATGTGAAAGCGTTCTAATTGTGTATCTTTCGGTGGTATCGTAGCTCCCGGATGTTTTTTATTTGTTGTATTTTATCTTGCGTGTTGTAAGCCTTTTTTTACGAAAATCGGTTTAGCCGTTTCAAGATTATCAGCTCTTTTCTAGTCGATGAGGGGATCCTCCCTTTGTCCTATCGATACGGAATTTGGTATCGTTTCACTTTAAATATCGATTTTTTTTAAATGTTTTAAGTACTTACCCAGTTTATTTGAATATCCAGTTTAAATTAAGATGATGCTTACTAAAATTACATATAAACTTATTTGAAGCTGATATTTGGACTGAAACATTGACGTCTTATTTCTTCTAAATCAACTGCTCATAATTTTTTTTTTGCATACGCAGTTAGTATACGAAAAACGTTTACCAATCGAATTATCATTTTCGAAGAAAGTGCAGATTTTTTATTATCATTTCCATGGATTACGATTTCTTCCGTAATTTTTTTATTTTTATTTTTGATATGCAGCGGTTCATCTCGCAATCGAATTACCACACGACGAGAAACGCCGTACTGGGCAAAAAAAAACTTGAAAACGAAGGTTGTGGAATAAACGAAGCATATGGAATCTTATAAAATAAAATAAAATAAAATAACAATTATTTATATCAAGCAATGCGTATAAAGAGTGTTAGTAAAAATTATATCTTATAAACTATGCTAGTACGTTGGAATTCATTATTAAAATATATTAATTAATTAATTAAAATATGTCTTTTGCGGGGTGGTAGCGCGTCCAGTATTGCATGAGGGCACTGCGACGTCCAGCCTCGCCGCGACAGTCTTCAGGAGACTGTTGGGGCTGCCACATACCCTGTGGATCATGGACGCTATGTGATTTTGCAAAATAGTCGCAAAACTACCAACACATACATACGGTTTTGTTTTGGTAAATGACAAGCGACAGAGGTGGTTATACAAACGATACTAATGACAACTGCCTCGGTGGCGCAGCGGTAAGAGGGTCGCACTTTAAGCGACGACTGCACCAGAGGTCTCGGGTTCGATCCCCGGGTCGAGCAAAAAATATATACCTGAGTTTTTCTAGTCAAAAATTCTTAGCGTAGCCCGGAGTTTGGAAGTCGGCGGTGTTTCACTCCCGTGCCTCGGAAAAGCACGTAAAGCCGTTGGTCCTGCGCCTGATCTCTCTCCGGTCGTGTCAGATTGCTGTCCCAACAGGCTATGAGAGTGAAAGGACTAGAGAGTGCACCTGTGATTGCGCACACACTTGTGCACTGTAATATGTCTCGCGCAGTCGGTTAGTCGTTGCAACTGACCTTAGTCGAAAATTGGCTAGGGGGACTATTACTAAAGACAAAAGAATTATAATGATTAATTTTGAATGGAAAAAAGATCACAAATCAATTTGTTATTGCGATACTAGCTAGCGAGTCAAAACCAGCAACATCAGGTCGCCTCTTCGTAGCTTATTAGCTATACGGCGTAGTTCTTTCGTAGATACGCGCGTGCTAAGTGCTAATTTCCCAATACGGTATATATTTTTTTTTAATGTTGTTGTTCTTTTCTTTTATAAAACTTGCATATAATTTAAAGAAAATATTTTTTTGAATAATCATAACTAATATTAACATCTCTGAATTGGATGAAACTGAATAAAACAACATTATGCATATCATATTGGGGTAAGTACTTAATTGAGTAATTAATTATTTCAAAATGAAACAGAATTTAAAACCAATGCAACCGACGTCAGCTTCTACAATATTCATGTATAAAGCGACTTTCAAACAATAAGAGCACTACTCTTTAAAAACCCACATTTTCTTTCAGCAATCAATTGTCTACCATCACATCAAGACAACACATTTTTGTTGCAAACACATCCTTATCACAACTACATAAGGTGCAGCAGTGTATACCTCGATGTGATGTCGTTTGTACAGAGTGAAAATGCACAACAGATTTATCTTTTTCGTTGCAATCTCGCCCCTAACACAATGCAATAAGATCTTGAGAGTACAAAGAGAATGGTAGAAATAAATTCGCGTTGTAGCTCTGAAACAATTTTATTTCCTGCACTGGAGTTTTACTGATTGAACTATATAGTTTTGATTGCTTTAAACACATTACCCTCCTTCTGCAGACGTTAGGTAAGTGAAGTTAAGAATTGTGTTTGCTTGTAGAAAGGAAATACATTTAATAAAAAGCTTTGTACCTCTATACTAATATTATGACACTGGACAATCAACCAATTTATTAAAGCTAAACATAAGAAAGTATAAAATTGATAGATTGGTCTATCTGTGTTCTAAAATAAAAAAGTATAAAATGCGCTTGTCTAACTATTTATTAAAGATAGAAAATAAAACTAAGACATGCAACATAAAAAAACTAACTTAAAATCTACCTATTCAAAAACGAAACCATTTCCTTGCGGCAAGGAGGCTATGTCTGATTTAAAAATATAAATAAAATAAATAAATATTGGACACCAATCACATACATTGTTCTGATCCCAAAGTAAGTAGCCAATGCACTTGTGTTATGGAAATCAGACACAACGGTGGAAACACAACACCCAGACTGTATAGACCCGAGACAATATAGAAAATTTCGATTTCTATATTGACTTTTCATTGACGGCAATCGAACCCGGGACCTCCCAGCGTCCTAGGCACACCACGGAGGTCGTCAACTACGTCGAATCCTGACATGAAAGGAAAATTTGAATCTAAATTTTCGCGCTTCCGACCCCTGCGGGCGTAGTCTGATGCATCATTTTTGACATTTCGCGTCGACAATTTCAATTTTATGATTTTCTAATTCATCAAATATCATTTTAACTTACGTACCTATATCTTTAATAAATCTTAAAAAATATTTGTAGTTTTTAAGCATCATTCAAAAATTCTTCTCAATCAATAAATACACGAAAACACCAATTTTGTCTCAGCATTTTTCGAGCGCCACCTGGTGATTTTACACGGAACTATGTCGAGACTTCCGACACTGCGTTCATATTACAGTTTCGCAGCTTTCAGGCTTAACAGGTGACCGATTTACAATCGTCAAATTCATGTTACGTCCCAGTCTATCACTTGTAAGAACGTCTCTGCGGACCTTTAGAAAAAACCGGCCAAGTGCGAGTCGGACTCGCGCATTGAGGGTTCCGTGTCAACTTTAACTGAATTAGGGAATTCACTTACTTCCATTTAGCTAAAATACCACAATATTTTGTTGACAGCAGGTATAACTTTGTTTTTCATAGGGTTTGTTTGAAGTACAAAGTTATGTTTGCGGTTGTTTAAAATGTGGTATATCTCAAAAACTACTCGTTCGATTTCGTTTAAACAAATTATCTTTGTAAGTATTTGTTAAGATCTACATCATATTATTTTTTTCAAAATTTACACTTGCTTGGTTTAGAAGTTAGATGGGGGGGGGGGGGGACGCCCATTTTACCACTTTGGAAGCGTCTATCTATCAAACGTTAGACTTTAAAAGAAAATGGTTTTAGAAACCTCTTTGTCATTTTTAAAGAGCTATTCATAGACACCCCGCACCCCACACGCATAGGTTTATCATATTTTTTTTTTGGTTTTAGTGAGCCTCCCTTAAAATATCATTTTTTTTTTATTTTTTGTATAAGAATCGTAAAACGGTAAACAGGAAACATATTTCTACCTAAGTTCAACAGTGTGATGCTTATAGTTACAGAATAAAATGACTGTGACAAACGGACGGACAGACAGACAGACAGACAGACTTGACGACACTATAATGGTTCCGTTTTTTTGCCATTCGGCTACGGTTGAGAAAGGTTGACGGTAAAAAAGAGGTTGAGTACCACTGCCCTAGTGGTACGAAAAGCGGTAACGAATGTGGGCCGAAATCGTTGGGTGCGTATTGATGGAATCCTCACGACCTAGGGGTGGAAGCCGCGCCCGCGTCTTGTGTTCCGAAGTTTAAAAGGGCCTGGTGGAATAAAGTCATGTACTTCACACATTCTTCATGTTACCGGTAGGAGGTATTTTTCATGGCACAATCTTTATAGGACCAAGACACCTCTCTCGTACATTCACGGCCATGAAAGCAAATCTCTTCATTTCCTAACTGAAGGCCGTGACAAAGGTTGATGCCCTAACGAGCTTTACTTGAACTTAACGAGTGTGTTCAACTTAACTAAGTTTTTTTGTGATATAAAATAGAAGGGGAAAAGAGTGCACCCCCATATTAAGAGGAGTGTTATTAGTTTAACGTGTCTGTATGGAGAACCGTTGTGTCCAAGCGGATGAACCGATTTTCGCTTAGTTTTTGTGTCGAAGATAATTTTATCGCAAATGTTCTTAACCATATTTCTTTAAATGATCAGCCATTTAAGATCATCAGCTCTTTTCACGTTTCTAGTCTCCCATCGATTCGAAATTCAGCACCGTGTTACCTTAATGATCTTGTAAGTATATATGGTAAGGTATCACTTTTGTTGAATTAGACATATTTCATCTTTCCAAAGGTCAATTCAAGCGTTCTATCCTTAATATACTGAACTCCCTTTAGTCTTAGTTTAAACAGACTTCAAAATAATGATTTGTTATTTAATATTTCATGCTAATTCGTTATCATTATTGACAACTTCCTTGTTAAAAAATTGTTTACTGCTCATAACTAGTTATGTAATGTGTAATATTTTTAGGTGCACAGTGCTCGTGATTTATCTTTCTAAGATCTTTCATATTCCTATTTGGGAGGTGGTAAAAATATTTTTCAATTTGTTTTATTTCATTCTAAATTGTATGCGGTCGCTGGCATTATGATGTGTGTGCCAACTTTATAAACCACATAAATACATCTTTGCACGCATTATTTAGAAAAGTTTTTGATTAGCAGTTGTTGCGCATCGCGTCCGATAAGTTATGTTTGATCTGTGTTTGTTAATATGTGGACAGTGTGTTGACTACATACTTATTTACTATTACTTAAGCCTCAATTATTGTACAATCGATACAGTGTGTGGTTGTTTGCTATCCCAAATAAAGTGAAAAAAAGGTATCCATGACTTTTATATATGGGGGTTATAAACTGACTTAAGAAAAAGGATCTCAGTTCAACATGTATATTTTACTTTAGTATTTTTTACTCTGAGTAGAAGGTTTGAGTAGGTAACTAATTTAATTACATCAAGTACCTATATTGTAATGTAAACAATAACCAAAAACCTACAAGATTTTTTTTATAATAATTTAACCGCCCTCAAAAACAAAAACTAAGAGGACTACAATAACTCTATTTGTAGAAACAAACTCATTTGGAGTCGGTGCATGATGTTCGTACGTAAACTACTGCTGTCCGTTAAGGTTGACATCATGCACCGACTCCAAATGAGTTTGTTTCTCCTATTAGCATTATTTTAGTCCTTTTAGTGTCTGTTTTTGAAGGCTATTCATTTTATTAAAATTATCAATTTTGGATTATGGATGCGGTCTTAACCAATGGGCCATTGGTGCTGTTAATAATAACGCTAATAATATTATATAGAAAGTGCTATAAGCAACAGTTCAGATTCAAAATTAAACCAATTTATTTATT
The DNA here is from genome assembly GCA_963924145.1 of Pyrausta purpuralis. NCBI lineage: Eukaryota > Metazoa > Arthropoda > Insecta > Lepidoptera > Crambidae > Pyrausta > Pyrausta purpuralis. Next base: position 1,473,458 of record OZ001669.1, on the reverse strand, counting down.
AAGAAAAAAAAGTATCGTCAAAGCATTGAAGACAATTTTAAAAGTAATTCTTAATTTTACTCCATTCCATTTTTCTTCTGTCTCCTTCAAAACTGTCATATGATTGAAAGTTCAATTTCATTCAGCAAATGCATTTTGCAAACACATTTCCTTGACTCGCACCGGCAGTGACAAATGTACGCTAACGACCAAACCTTTGCAATAATGAGCGAGTATTTGTAAGAGCAAGCGCAAATTGAGCCACCAGTCGCTCGTGTGTGCCCACAAGTGACTCGGATGAAGCCACTAAACGCAGCCACAAAACGCAACCAAACGTTACGCGACTTAACTTTAGATTAAGAATTGATTTTCCAAAGTCTGATAAGGAATATTCGTTGAATATAGCACAAAACGCCTAATTTTAAAACATCATCCATTTATCAGCAATCATTTATGTAAAAAAAAATAATTAAAAAAACGCTTGTTTTTTCCAGTACAGCCAATAATCGCTGGCAACAGTAGCTTAGAAGGTACCACTAGCGTCACTTAACTAACACAAGTAGTGACTTAGTGGCCACGTTAGTCGCTCAAAGCGCGTACCTATTAGGAATAGGTTTTCTTAATAAGTAACATAGTGGCTTACACACCACTAATGGTCGCGATAGTGGCCATATTACAGTCCTTTTCACCTTACAAGAGTTCTGTGACAGTTCAATTTCGACACTTGTAGAGATGTCCTATAGTAAAATCGTAGCGATTTTTTTCTTAGAATAGATTTTACAAAAGAAATCGATTTCATTACATGAAATAACAAAACTGAAAATATAAATCAGATAAGTATTTTTTTCCTGTATTCAAACTTAATTGTTAATAATGGGGAAAACAGGATTATAAATGCTAAATTATTTATTCAGTTTCTGAAGAGTCATCAACATTGTCAGAATTACTTGAAGAGTCATCATCACCAACATGAATTTTTAGTTGGTCTTTCAATCGGTATATTTCAATGTACCGCTTCCAGTCTTTTATTATGGTTGTTTTCGTTTTTTCGACGACTTTCGCCCAGTTTTCGCCAACACTATGCAAAGCGAACACAACGAAAACACGACTCTCATACAAGGCTGACGCACTCGTACCTAGTGACTGACGCGATTGTCAAGCGATTACAAAATGGCTGCCGATTTACGAATGTCCCACCTCTGTTAGCAAACCGTTCCATTACACGAATTGCGTAGTAAATAAATTAAATGGTTTTTGTTTTAAATTTCACTAAACTAAACCAAGCGATACTGTTTTTTGTTTTATACAATCAAATAGCCTAGTTTATTTTGGATTCCGATTCCGATTTTCTGTTATTCGGTTTCCTTTAGGTGAATGCTGAAATATATTTGTTGTGGATTGTGTGGCGATGTGCCATTTGCGCACAGAATTCGCGTTGAGGTACAGTAAAATGTTTAGTCAGGGTATGTTGTGTCAATGGACTGTAGCACAAAAACAATGAAAAACAAGACAGCGAATTTTAAGAAAACTTCATCGATGTAACCAGTTTTGCCCGATAAGTCAGACAAAACTTCATTTTTTTTTATTCAATTAAAATGTTTACAAAAGGAAAGAAAAAAAGCGGAGGAGCAGTAAGTGTTATAGTTATTTTATATTTTTGCCTCGTATTTTAAACTAATTAGGTAGGGATTTCGACATGCAAAAGTACTCTCGGCTCGTTCCATGTTGTGTCCACCATTTTGAACTTTTATTTATCTTTTTCAGGTCCCACAAACCTGTGCCATCTTTACTTAAAGTCTTACCTAAAACATCGAGAACATTATCTGTGATAACAAAAAATAAGAGAGAAAAATAGTGCGTCAATACCGTTGTTGTTACAAATATTTAAATTTCGCGTGTTGCTGTTGCGGTTAAAAAAATAAAATTCGATGTTGTTTTGTTTTAAAGAAGAGTAAGTGTTCATTTCGTGAGCAGTTTCTTTTTTGTTTTTGATAAATCTTTTTTTAAATTGTTGTGTGATTTTGTGAATAGTGACGTCTCAAGAGCCGTCTTCGACAATGACGAAGAATTTTCTGACAGTCACCAATATCGTCAATGAGGGTATTAAGGGGAGCAAGATATCGAAGCTGGGCTTGTCGAAGTACCTCTCGCAATCTCTGTAAGTATTTATTTTAAGTTATTGAAAATAAACTCTTTGCGTCATGGTCGAATGCTGATACATAAACTTTCACAGTTCCATCAATAACTAGCTGCACAGCTCCGTGGGGCCACATGCGGAGAGCCGCAGGATGCATTCCTGAAAAGTCTACATATAGGCTAAGCAACGACGGAATCAGTATTGAAGCATAAGTTAATAGAAATATAAAATAAAAGTTTCAAACAAAGTACCGACAATGACGATGACTTAGTCGTCCCCATTATCGCCACTTTTCTTAAGCCATCTCAACTAGGCTATCTTGTGGCAATTTATGTCATAGGAGAGATACATGGTAATAATCATCTTGGCCTCGTATTATTCTAAAGAAGTATGCAATTTTGGTGTTTGGCACAAATGAGCATAATATTTATTTTTGTGAGCTCCTTAAAAGTAACATCAGACCTGCCTAGTTTTGAACGAGCGCTGTCATCAACATTAAATTTTTTCGGCCATTTATACATTTTTAAAAGCATGGCGTGGGACTTTCTCTTTAAGTTTTATTTGTGTAAAGCTAAGAATGTTCTATAAATAAAATTTAATGTTATAAGTATCTTCTGTATTAAAACGTTGCTTGGTATTTACTAAAACCAGTTCAGAGAATTCTAGACAATGTGAAATTCAGTCAATAACAAAGAAATATGAGATCAACGCTCAAAACTGCTTCGACTTAAATGAAAATCTCACAATGACGAAAGTGCAAATAACATAACGAGAAGCTGCTCCATTCATTGCCGAAACCTATTTTAAAAGGAAAACAAATAGGCACTTTACTAAGGAGCAGGGTAGGGTCGGATCTAGGCCTTCGGGATGATAAAAGGTACAAAATGAGACACTGTAAAGAATTTTGAGAGGATACATGTACCTAAATGATTGAGGGATAGTGATATGCGATACACGTGTGAGTGACACTGTTTCAGAGTTGGTCCACAATTCAAAATTGAAAAAGAAAAACTGAATGAACACATATCAAACAGCACTGAAATGACAGCAAGTTATGTTATTGGCAGATAAATACATATATATTACTTTATTTATGTGTACATATATCTGCAAATAAACAAAACTTGCCTGGTGACTCGAAAAAAAATCTACTTCAATATGAGTATAACCTAAAACAGGATAATACTAATTTCCTGTACAGTACGCGGTATTTAATATAATTTATGCATGAGTTAACTTGCGATACTTTTTCAAAGTCTATAAAGAAATACTTTGAAAATCAGGTTCTCTTTCCATTCCTTAATTTTTAGATCGGTACCCTAGTTACAGCCCTGTGCGAAATTCCTTTGAATGAACATAATTTGTCTGATGGAAGGAATGAATAGTAAAAAGAAACAACAGTTATTTAGAGAAATAAAATTGCAAACGTATTTCTTTGATGTCTAATGGAAGTTTCAATTTTATAAATCCGAATAAGATGTAGAATTTTTTCGTGAGAAGGTTATTCTACCAAAAAAAAATATTCCTTTTTAAGAAAATTATTGTATTGGGAGCAATTTAATGCATATAGCGATCCCGAAGAACATTGTTTTCCCCTAATCGTACAGGAGACGAATCTAGCAAATTAAAAATTATGACACATGTGACGTTTCTCAGTGGCGCAGCGGTAGGAGGGTCGCACCTTAAAGGAACGGCTGCGGCTGGTTTAAACCCCAAGTCGGACCAAAAATATGTACCTGGGTGTTTCTTTCTCAAAATTGTTAGGACAGCTCGGAGCTGGAAGTTGGCGTTGTTTAATCCTCATGCCTCGGATAGCACATCAAACCGTTGGTCCTGAGCCTGATCTCTCTCCGGTCGAGTCAGATTGCCGTTCCATCGGGTTATGAGATTGAAAGGAATAGAGTGTGATACGTTCCGCGCAGTCGGCTAGTCGTTGTTGTGACTGGCTACCGTAACCGAAATACGGCTATGGGGACTATTGGCATTACTACTATAAGTGGTGTAACGACTTTCTTTTATGAATGTAGATAGATGTAATATGAATTTACCTTTAAATTCAAGCAAAACTGTGATAGCAAGTGGATTATCAAGCAAAATTCTGTTTACTTACCTGCCTTTTCAAAATAAAAATAATAAATTCGACCTAGCTAAAACTTTGAACTCAATTTTCTCAGTCAATTTTGAATCTTAAATTTTATAAGTGAAGTTCCACTGTAAATTATGCCCTGAAGTCACAAAACTTGAGATTGCCCATGTTTAATGGAAGATAACTGGTTTAACACCGTGGTTTTTGTGGTGCAAGTGACAAGCTTTTAGCTGATGTAAAAATGGTGGAAATATCTTTGCGGTCATCAACTTAGCCTCAGAATTCGTTATCAAAACACTAACGTGTTTGTCGTGGTGAGTGAGAAAAGTGTGCGAAAATGAACTGTATTAACATGAAATGAAAGAACGCAGGTGGGTGAGCAGAGAAGCGGGAGGAGTGTGACATGTAGTCACCATTTGTCGATAGTTAGGTAATTCTTTCTACGTCAGAGACATAGGACATGTTCTCTAGATTTGAAGTGAAACTTCTTTATCGGCGTTGGAAAAAAAAATACCGTCACATTTTTCGGTTACGCGTCACATGTTTTCGTTACGCGCCATCTTTTTTTTGCCCCTACCACGGTTGGTTCAGACTACGAGTACTTTCACTTTCTCATGCTGTAATAACCTTAGTAGCAAAAAGGTAAAGTGAAATAATTGTATTATTTGTATTCATGCCTATGATAATAAAATCCTTTTGTTTAAACTTTATCTAATTTAACTTTATTTAACCAATTTTAGGAAAGTTGCATGTAGATCATTTTTCGAAAAATAAGGCCATAAAGTAGTTACACTTCTTACGTGTGTACACTAGTACACGCACACATTTTTTTTATAGTCACTACACGAGAGCCTAGAGCGAGAGTGGACGTAGGCTATCGGTGTGCGTGCCTAGTAGGTGAGCCATTGTCGAAAATCATGTGTAGGTAGTACTGTTTAGAACAGGGTTCCGTATGGTTAGCCATACTTGGTGTAAAATAAATGATATCGAAACTGAAACAATTACAATGGGTAAAAAAATAACTTGATATGTTAGGACCCATTGACAGATACTGAACAGGTTCTGACAACAATAGAAGCTTACTAAGAAAGTGTTTATAGAAAAACTCTTTGGCCTAGGTTTCGAGAAAAAATCACGTAAAAGTACTAACAAAAAAATCTGGTAAATTAATGTTTGGAAACAGTTTGAAAACACAGTTTTTGATTCATCGCAAATTTGTCTATTTTTAACAATGATTCTTAACTTGGACTTTGCATAGGTATCTTATAGAATACCTTGCGTTTATGACTTGAGCCGCACCCTTGAAGGGGTAACCTCGTCGAAACTAAGTTATTTCGCTTTGATAGGCCGAGTAATATCATAGCCATCTCCATCTCTGGAGATAAGATACCCTACATCTATGGTTAGGCACTTAGGCTGCAAGATAAGATTCATTTTATCTTGCGCCAAGATGGTACATCAACATTATCCTTTTTAGAATTCCGTCAAAATGACTAAGACCGGAAGCCTTATAGTTTCGTCAAGTCTGTCAGTCTGTCTGTCTATCCGTCCGTATGTTACAGCCATTTTATTCTGAAACTATTATTTGTGTGCATGACAATGTCTGTTTGTATTGGTCTGGGTGTTTTCTATGTATATCATGTATGTATTTACGAACAAAAAGTATTTAAGTATTATATCCGTTATCTGGCTGGCACCCATAACACAAGCTTTGAGCTTACTTTGGGACTCGATGGCGATGTGTGGGAATGTCCAAAGGATATTTATTTATTTATTATTATTATTTATTTTCATTAGTTTTACACAGTTGAAACTTAGTAGGTAAATGCATCCTGCTAACTGCTTTAAGATTCTCATACAAAAAATAAAAGAATGATATTTTAGGGGGGCTCCTATACAATAAACTATACTATCACGATATACGTGAGAAAGCTGTGGAAGGAGTTTAGAGTGGAGTCTTTGGTAATTATCTCAGATAAGTTGTAGGGATTGATTCGTAGTATGTTGCACGTGATAACGTGGTCAGAGCGTTTTGCGTCGAAGCGGGGGCAGGAATGCAATAGATGCATCCAGATTTGAGTTTGGGTATTATCGCAAGGACATTTGTTATCCACCGTGATATGGAAATGATGTAGATATTCTTTATGATACCCGTGATTGGTTAATAGCTGAGTGACTGCAAAAGTAGGCTTGACTTTGGCTAAGTATTCGGAAAGATGATGATATGTTGGGAAAAGGGATTTAGTATGGATGCAAGTGTTTGCGCCATAGGAAATAGTAAGTAAGTAGTAAGTAAGTCTTTATTTGCGAGAACACAGTTACAAAGATCATAAATAAATAAAAAAGATAAGTCCAGTGTGAATACACTGGACTTATATTTGCATACCATATTATCGGTAGAATTACCGATAATATGGTATGCAAATTTTCACATAATCATGCAATAAAATAATGAATATTAATTCTTTTTACAGTTATATTCAAAAAATAAAATGATTACATATTCCAAAATAAAGTTAATAGGCAATTATATTGAAATGTCAAAATTCGTACATTATTACAATTTGTCATTAATAAATTCCATAATACTATAATAACATTTTTCTCTCCCACATCATAGTCTGACAGCGCGGACAGTCGAGTGGTTATATATTTTGAGATTTTATGGCAATACTTCCTTACTTGTTGACGTTGGCACCTTGCCACAGACGGAAGCTGGTGCCAATATTTTCGTAGGTTTCCTAAATAACCAGGAAGGTGGTAGCGGTGATATTGGGTGGGCGTAGCACGAGAGTTGGTGTAAATATTGGATGTCTCGTGGAAAGCTTTGTCCCGCAAATTTTTAGGTGTTGAATTTTGGAATGAAGGCTGTCTTTTTTGTCTGTTATTTAAATTTGATGTGAAGATAAACCGATTTGGCGCAATAACGAAACACACATATACATTTTGTATGTATTAAGTACATACATATAGTTTAAAAAAATGTGGAAATAAATGTGGAAATTGTGGAACATAATTTGAACGCAAACTCATTTTAAACATAGTATGGTCATTTAATACATACATAGCTCTCAGCGTTACTTAGAAGTAGGACCTGAATTATTTTCAAATTAATATTACTCACCCTCTTTGGAATTCCCAAACACATTTCAAGCGTCCACACCAAAACTTTCCTTCAAAAAAGCCTTGCACTTTATAAGTAAGAGCTATCTGTCTTGAGTCATTGACATTATTATATTTCTTGTGTAACATCATTATTATGTATATGCACTATGTGTATGTATATCTATAGTATGTATACAAATATGTTATTTATATAATAAGTAGTATGTATTTTTACTTTCATTGTATAATTACCTTATTGTATCTTTTAATTAGTAGTTATAACCGGCACTTTTTAACCGACTTCAAAAAAGGAGGTTATCAATTCGACTGTATGTTTTTTTTGTATGTTTGTTACCTCATATCTCAGTCGTTAGTCGACCGATTCGAAATTTTTCTTCGCCTACTTAGAGGGTGTATCTTCTAGTTGGTCCCATTGTTGCCGATTTGGGATCTGAATGTAGGATCTTGGTGTAATCGAGGGAAACCCTCAAATTTTAAAGGCACGTATAGTGTTGTTTTACTAAAATCTTAATGTTGACGTATTGTTACGTCTGATAGTCCACATCTTGTGGGGCTGAGCTGATGGTGGAACTCCTTCACGCTTAGGAGTTCAGTAATTATATTGACAGAACATATGATAGGAAGTTTGTAACTTCTTGAAGAACAGAGTCATAAGGTGCAACTTCCCCCCCCCCCCCTCTCTTGTAATCTCTAAAAATGGAGAAATAAAATTTACTTTAAGAAAGTAAAAACCGACTTCAAAACCAAAATGCACTAAAAGTCTTAAATAAACTCTTGAACATTGAAAGGAAAGGAATCCATTTTAGGGAAACAATTTCTTTTTGGAGTCGGTGCCATCACTTTGAAAATTCAGCCTCACAAATGTTCAAGAGTTTATTTAAGACTTTTAAGTACATTTTGATTTTGAAGTCTGTTTTTACTTTTTTATTGTTTGTCATTTTATTACTTTCTTCGCGCCGCAACCTGTATCTTCTCTGTTAAGACCTATGGTTGACTGGTAGAGAATGTTTTTAGCATCAAGTCCTCCATATGTACCATTTGTTTGTGCATGAAGTTTTTTTAAAAAATACATTGATTACTACCATAGCTTTCAGCAAAGTCATATTGTACATTCCGCACACACGTAAATCCATAATGCAATCTATCTATTTTTGCACCTGTGACTTAATTCCACTTGACAGCCAAATATGCCAACAAAAGCTGGCAACACTGGAATATTACGTCACTATTTTCGCTCTGTAATATGAGAAAATTGAAAATGAAACTTTACTTTTTATTTACACAGAGTATGCTTTTGCGTCTAAAGGGTTAATTAAAAATGAAAACTGACGAGCGCTTATTGAACTTCCTGTAACTCGCTGCTATAAAAACGAGTCATTGATTTTATTCAAGCGTTGAAATATTTCTTGTTTTTTTATCACACTTATTTGGTCTCATCATGAACATAATTATATTGCAAGTATGATGATTTCTTTGAAATAAAACTAGCGGTCTCCGCGACTGCGTCCATGCGTTTTGAGTACGCCTATAGCCTTTCTCGATAAGTAAGCTATTCAACGCAAAAAATAATTTTCAAATCGGTCCAGTAGTTCATGCAGCACGCTGGATTTCAAGGCGTCGATTATCCGAGGTCCCGAGTTCGATTCCCGATCGGGTCAATGTAGATCTCATAATTTTCTATATCGTACCGGGTCTGGGTGTTTTTGTGGTGACACCGTTATAACTGATTTCCATGACACAGGTGCATTAGCTACTTACTTTGGAATCGAAGCAATGTATGTGATTGGTGTCCAATATTTGTTATAATATAATACTAGTAGTCCTAGCGAACTTAGTTTCGCGTTGGAAGTTGAATTTATACTGTAAAGAATAACTACTTGGCCCACTGTTGCATAAACAGACGGGTAGATAGCACTAAACGTCACGCATATTGACGTATCCGTAAGAGACCACAAATTCCGCTAGGTCGGATTGATAGCACGGTAGCTCAATTGGTAGAGCGTTTGGCCCGGTTAGCCAAGAAGTTGCTGGTTCAAGTCCCACCCTTGCGCAAATTTTGGTTCCTTATTTGACCATTAGATAGCGAAGCGTCGTCAATTTCCAAGTTGAATTTATTCTATATAAAGAATAACTGCTTGGCCCCACTGTTGCATAAACAGACGGGTAGATGGCGCTAAACGTCACGCGTTATGACGTAATCCGTAAGAGACCACAAATTTCGCCAGTGTCGGAAGTCTCGACATAGTTCCGTGTAAAACCACCAGGTGGCGCTCGAAAAATGCTGAGAAAAAATTGGTGTTTTCGTGTATTTATTGATTTAGAAGAATTTTTGAATGATGCTTAAAAACTACATATATTTTTTAAGATTTATTAAAAATATAGCTACGTAAGTTAAAATGATATTTGATGAATTAGCAAATCATAAAATTGAAATTGCCGACGCGAAATGTCAAAAATGATGCATCAGACTACGCCCGCTAGTTGGACAGACAGCACGGTAGCTCAATTGGTAGAGCGTTTGGCCCCGTTAGCCAAGTAGTTGCTGGTTCAAGTCCCGCCCGTGCGCAAATTTTTGGTTTCTTATTTTATCTTTATGAACATAAAATTATGACACTGTAAGTGTTAATATATTCTAAACTATTATTATTTCATCTTTATGAATATAAAATATGACACTGTGAGTTTTAAAAAAAATATAAACCAATAAATATTCATATTCGTGTAGTATTATTATTTAAGAATTAATATAACTTGTATTAGTAATATTCGCTTAGGTACACTGAGTGGAAATTGAACTGCCTGGAAATTGAATGGATTAATTTGAACTCGCCCCCTGAAAGTGTTATTAATTTAAAATCAAGATGGCGCATTAGAGCCTTATGAAACTCAAGCCTTTAATGGATAGTAAAACTGAAGACTTTAAACCGTTTGGCCGCTTGCCAACTAATATCCGAAGTACATGCTTGCTGGAAGTTGGATAGTTTGAGATCTTGATTGTTCGGCATTCTGATGAGGCCCCGATTCTGATTGTTTTGATTTGTTTATTGTTTTGGTTTCAGACCCTTGTATAGTGAAAATTAGGAAAAATTTGACACTTTTTGATCCTTTGCACACTACGACTTTTAGCTACGATGCAGTCGCAATACGGAATCGATACAGTCGCAAAATGTCAACCTTTGCACACTTGCGCTACTTTTAGAATTGATGCAGTCGCGATCCTAACGGGAGTTAGTATCGACCAGCTGCCAAGCAGAAGCTGGACTTTGACAAATTATGTACTGTATATTAGCGACTGCATCGATACCAACGCGAAACAGCATCGATGCCAAATTTTTTTTTTCTTGTATGAGTCGCTATGCTGTCTATAACTGCGAGACGGGATATTAGTAAAGCAGTATAGATAAGAACACTACCTACTGTGAGTTTCCCCTACTTGCCACATTTATATTAATCCTGGGCTGGGCAGCGTTCGGGACATTGCGCAAGAGTGTCTTCTCATCTCATCTAACTCAGTATCTGAAGACGAAAGTCTTCAACCAGTGTGTGTTACCAGTGATGACATATGGATCCGAAACATGGTCTCTAACCATGGGCCTCATAAGGAAGCTCAAAATCACACAACGAGCGATGGAGAGGGCTATGCTGGGTTCGCAAGCTTAAGTGGTAATGGGCATGGCACATAGCCCGAAGAACTGACGGCCGTTGGGCAGGAAAGTTCTGGATTAGAGACCTTTCGACCAACAATGCAGCGTAGGACGTCCACCAACAAGATGGAAAAACGACCTTGTAAAGATCGCAGGATCAAACTGGATGCAGACCGCTAGTGATCGGTCGCTGTGGAAAGCCGTGAGGGAGGCCTATGTTCAGCAGTGGACGTCCTTTGGCTGATAATGATGATGATGAGTATAGAAGTGTAGATAAGTACATTACCTATTGCGAGTTTCCCCTGCTCCCTACATCTGTATTAATAAACCAATTTCCTGTATTGCGAAGAGTTTTAAACATACTCATTATCATTGTAAGATAAAGAACATCCTTTGCTGAACAAAGGCCTCCCCCACGGTTTCTCACTGCGACCGATTGCGAGCGTTCGGCATCCAGTGTGGTCCTGCAATTTCTACAAGGCCGTCTGTTCAAGATACTCTGACCACTTATTCTTAAAGAACTCGAACTGCCTCGGTGGCGCAGCGGTAGGAGGGTCGCACTTTAAAGCGACGGCTGCGCCAGAGGTCCCGGGTTTGATCCCCGGGTCGGGCCAAAATATGTACCTGGGTTTTTCTATATATAAATTGGCAGTGTTTCACCCCCTTGCCTCGGAAAGCACGTAAAGCCGTTGGTCCTGCGCCTTATCTCTCTCCGGTCGTGTCTGATTGCTGTCCCATCGGGCTATGAGAGTGAAGGAACAGAGAGTGCACCTGTGTTTGCGCACACACGTGTGCACTATAATATGTCCCGCGCAGTTGGTTAGTCGTTGTGACTGGCCACCGTAGTCGAAATCGGCTAGAGGGACTATTCCTAAACAAGCAACTGCAATTCATGTTCAAAGACTCAAAACTTCTGGCAAAAAACTCTCTTCAATTATTTGATGCTGTTAAATTCTGCTGTACGAAGTAGCCTGTATTATTCACTGCTACGAATTAGTTTGAAACTGTTTGACAACCTATGTTACCTGCAGCTGCAGTCTGAAACAATAAAATGTGACATTACACCGTGATAAGTTCGATCGTCTGTTTTCCTGCTGCATCAGAAAGACATGTTTTTTATACATTGTATGGCTGCAATTTGAAACAGAAAAGCCTTAATTGCTTGCACCTCGTGACGTAGTTTGTTTTGAGGCGTCGTTTTTGTGTGTGTGATTTTTGTTGAAAAGTCGTAAGACGCGAGAGCCCTGAAGGTTTTTTTCGTTTTAGTTCCAGTATGGGCATGTCCCCAAAAATGATTTTTTTTTCAATTATTTTTGATTGTAAATACCAATTTCAGAATAAAGTGGCTATGACATACATACAGACAGACAGACAGACATACTTTACAAACCTATAAGGTTTCTGGTTTTGGCCATTCAGCAACGAATCCCTTATTATTATTTTCAGCATTAATTTAATAAACTAAACAATATTTGACATTGTTTTAATTTTTTTCTGCACTTTTTATCGATCAATTTAAACACGAATTTAGCGTTTACCGGCACCATCTGGTATTCGGCAGGTAAGACTACCGCACCTGGCCTCAAGCCTACTTTAAAGTTACTTGATTATTAACAGTGGCCAAAGTTATAACATTGGTTTGGAGTTAAGATTGTATATGGAATATCCAGAACTCAAAAGTTACCATTAAGTGTGTGAGAGTAAAAAAATGACTTTGTATTTTGTAGGATATTGACGTGGCCCGGAAAGTAAAAAGTAAGAGATGACAGTCAAGAGGGAGTGAGAAAGGAGAAGAACGTTTGAATTTGAAAGAAGAATGCAGTAGTTGATGTTATGATTGACATGAGAAGAGTATCAGGTTCTGAAGATGAAAGCAAGAGTGAAGAAGTGATATAAGATGATAAATAAACCAGAAGTCCTATCCCGTGTATTCCTACATATATAATCCCTGAGCCCCACATACATTTACATTATTTTTAGAATATGAATTAACTTTATCTTTTTACAATTGTTTCTGGCATTGTTGTTGCTTAACTTTGAAACGATACAATGTTATATTCTTCGAACCTCCACGAGAATATACGTTAGAAACATATCTTAGATTTTTAGTTTTTATCATTCACACATCAATATTCATAGCATATTGATTTGTCGACAAGTTTCTCTGACATTCATCATGACAGAAAGCTATTTAGCTTCCAGATCAAATGCCTCGAATAGCGAAGGCTTTTTGCTTAAATATCGTATAATGGTTATATCACCATGTCGGTTTGTCTTGGCCACCTTCCAAGCTTGGATAATATCAACAAGTTATGAGATTGGAGCCATTTTAGCAAAAGCAAGCTTTTAAATTGTTAGATAGAGGAGGCATAAAGATACTCTATATATTGGCATGATAATGTGACCCTATTGGTGGCATAACCATTCATGTTACGAAAATATGCTAAACTCAATTATTGGTTTAGCTTAATCAGCAAACAATTTTCTTCATCACGTGTTCCGCCTTACCGCTTTCAAAAGAAAATCACTTGCACACACGACACAAAATCGGGCGTCGTTTTTTTAAAGTGGTGAAAGGCGATGTAAGGTGCTAACTATTTGAGTCTTATGGTGGTTAAGCGGCAACGACCTTACTTGTATCTCTTTCGTTAAGTGCCGAGCACTCGGGCCCGAATGCATGAAATCCGTTCCATTCAGGCCCGAGGTTTTACGGTGAGGTCTTTTTCCGACGTTATTTTAAACATAGCACTCGGACTGGAGTGCTTGACCACCAGTACGCTGTGTGCCGACCTCTCGGGCCCGAGAGTGAATATTTTTTAATTTTTTTTAAATAAATTACGCGTAAAAATTGCAGTTTCCTGGTTTATTTTTCTTAATATTTTAAAGTAGTAAATATTTTATTATTATTATGTAGAGTTAGTGTTCATTTTTATTGCGAAAATAAAATCGTCATAAACATTACGGATTAGGATCGGTTAGAATATCTGTAATCCCAGCTATAAAATACTAAAAAAAACAATATCAAATCGGTAGGTCGATTCTCGAGATTTTATCTCGCAATTAATCCTTCTGTAAATATTCTCTTACTTAATATAACTTGTTGATATTTCCCACAATCTGGCTAAGTGCCAGCGGTGAAATGACGGCGCCTTGTAAAACCCCATATTATGGTGTTCTCGAGATTTATGAGGGAAACTGTTTTTCGTAGCAAACACATTATTGGTATTTATCGCATTTGGAGGGCAGACCGAAACTGTTCATGCTTTGTTCATGTATTTATCATATTTCCACACCTTAGTTATATTTTTGCAGTCAAAGGCACCTAAAGATACCTTTTTGTTATTTTATTTTGACGACCTTCGTGGTGTTGCTAAACACGCTGGGTTTTAAGGCCGCTCCGGGGTCCCGGATTCGATTCCCAGTTGGGTCAATGTAGAAATCATACTTTTCTATATTGTCTCGGGTCTGGGTGTAGTGGTACCAACGTTATGTCTGATTTTGATAACACAAGTGCATTGGCTACTTACTTTTTAATCAAAGCAATATATGTCGTTAATGTCAACAAAAAAAAGGAATTTGGACTTTTTGATTTGATTACGTCAATTTATGATTATTAATAAATATATATAATAGAGCAGTAAAATTCATCGCATGCGCATGTATAGACAATTTTGCCGGCCTTGCCCAGTGTGACAAATCATTAGCAAGATTAAAAATAATAGTCGACGGTCATAATGAGAATAAATTAAAAACTAAGGTAATACAGAATACAGCAGAATAACACAGTCCTGCGAATCAGTAAGCTCAACTGGCAATGTGTATCGCAAAGAACTGATGGCTGTTGGGACAGAATGTTCTAGATTGGAGACCAAAGGCGCTGCGTAAGACAAGATAGACAAACGACTTTGTAAAAATTACAGGATCACAATTGATGCAGGGGGCCAATTCTCGTGAAGTAGTACTTTTTCCGTGTGGTAATTCGTATACGAAGTTCACAATTCTATTGTAAAAGTTCGAGTGATACATAAAACTGCTATTCTCATGCACCGATAGAACATTTCACGTTCGAATTTCATTACAACGTTCCATTGCAGAGATCGTACGGGCGTTTTTAAAAACGCCGAAATAAAGTATATTTAAGTCCATCTAAAAATTTTAATTTTGGTGAAATTAGACAATAAATCTATTTGTTTGTTTAATTTGGTGTTTATATTCACAAAACTATACATATTGTTAAAAATATAATAACGGTAGATCAATTATTAAAATTTCATGATTCATGCATAGCATGAAATGAAACGCAGCGACGCGCCATATTACCTTTCTCTATGGCCCTAAATGTCAGTCAATGTGTGTGTCAAAATTGTTCCAAATATCGATTTTTCAGTGACTGAGAAAGTTTATTATTTTGTTTTCTCAAATTTTGCCTAAAGAATAAGTAAGAATTCATCATAATCATGGGCCTTGATCCATCTTTACAGATGATTCAATCAGCGTCTATTACGATGCTAAATACAAACTAAATGTATATATTTTCTAAGGTTGGTATGACGCTGTTTGTTTAATTATATGCTTTTTTTATTTACTTATCTACAAGAAACAGGCATTTAATTATTCTTTAGTAGTAATAGGTTCAGTTAACTAACATCACAGATATTAGTGCACCTTCTTATTGTGTAGCCTGGATAAAAATTTTAATATCCTTTGTAGATATGTAGTGTTCTTACAAAACAAACTATTTATATTTACAGATAGTCTGGATTATGTTGTAGCAGAGAGAATATTTAGTTGCCAATCTAATTCGATAATATACTGGTTAAAATACATGGGAATACTTGAATACCTTAATTCTCTGATATCTAGGTAAGTACCTAATTAACTTGACACATACATAATAATAGTTTTATTTTCACAATTTATAAATCAAACCATCAGATTTTCCATTTATAATCTAAATCTGTGTGTTATAGTATTGCCTATAGTTGCCTTATTATAAACAAATAGTACATTAGCAATCTGTTCTATGTGTGCTTGAATGTGTTCAAACATAGTTTATGAATTCCACCTACAAATATCTACAATAATCATTATTATCCCAGAAAAGAGATACTAAGCTAAAAACATGATGGTTTTCATGTTTTGTTTTTATTTTGTGTGTAGTAGGTAACTTTCTGTGATATTTATGTTTGTTATTGTTTTTTACAGAAGCAAGCAGTAGAACAAATTATAATAATCCAAAAGGAAGGAGCGCCAGCCGGATTTTAAATACTCCTGGGAACACAACCGCATGCATTTCACAACAAAATAAATGATTAGTTAGAAATGTAAGTGCGTTGGATTAAAGGATGGAAACTTTCCTGATATGACCAATGGCTTTAAATTGTTTTTTTTTTTAACAATAACATTACTGCTTCTTAAATGTTTTGTGTTTTGACTGATGTATGAAGAAAATAAAACCACTTGCTAAATTGGTATTTTTTATTTGTATGTTATTTATTTAATAAGTCTGTTTAATCTTCCTTAGTCATTGACATTAAGAAATTTAAATTCAGGATTGTTTTAAATACATAGGGGCAATCCATGTTCATGAGCTTGAAACAGAGTCAAAATATAAAACCAGGGTCTGAGAATGAAGCTGAAGGTGAACAAAGGTACTTCGTAATAAGACAACAAAACTTAATCGAGTTGGACTCGTTAGATTCGACTTGTGAACTACTTACTTTGTCTCTAGCGTATCCAGGGTTGGATAGCTCTTAACATAATATTAAGTCCTATCGAGGTCACCGCTGCCTAACCATCTTAAGAGCTGAAATCGCTTGCACCTTGTGTAGACTTTCGTTTGAACCGACGCCTGTTTCGTGTCTTGTGTGCAAGCGGTTTTCCTCTGAAAGTGGTAAGTCGGGAGTGACCACGGCCTAGGCATGCCGGACAAACGGAGATCCTGTTTTTTGTAAGTCAATTCATATACTAGAAACTTCTCTAAATCGTAGAAGTACCTACTCTTCTGAAAACCACATCAAAATCAGTTTAGCCAAACATGATATAATAGAGGGCAAATAAATCTTGATATATTGGACACACAGAAAACCTTCTGTATTTGAAGTCGGCTAAAAATCCTTCAGTCAATGTAAATTTTCTCAATTTTAGGTTAGGTTATCATTTTGCCCGATTAGAACCTCAATAGTTCGTATACGAATTTTGAAATCTATTGGTCTCCAGCAATCGAAATGTTCGTGTGACGTTCCATCGAATTAGTTCGACTGTGAAGGTCTGAGAATACACAAGCCTTGTTTCCTTCGAAAAAAATTCGAGTGGTGAACATTTTTACGTGTGTGAACTTTTTTCGATCATGCGAGAATCGGCCTCCAGATCATCGATCAGAATGCCGAAATTCGTGGCGGAGGTCTATGTTCAGCAGTGGACGTTGTTTGACTTATAATGATGATAATAATGATCGCTCCTCAGACAGTGGGCAACAGATGTATGTACAAATTATGTTGGTATTCACAAGACTACTAATAATTTGTAAGAATTCATTCCTTGAAATATATAACTTGATTTTCTGAGTACATTAGCCTTAGTTACGCAGTTAATTAAAGACAAATTCAGCCAGAGAGACGTATAAAAGCTAAGTTAATAAGGTTGACTTATTTTTCAGCCTATGTCTTGAGGTTGACTCCATTAGTAACTGAGGGCGCCATTTTGAATTTGTGGCACACATTTGTAACACTCAGTATTCTTTATAGTGGTTTGGAGATAAGAAAGTATTTTAACGCATTTAGAGTTCAGTGTTGTAGAAAGTTTAGGATAACATTTTATAAAAATCGCATTGAAATGTGTTTGTCAGTTGTGGCTGAGTTCAAAAAACCAGAATGTTTTGATCTTTTATTAGTGTTTTTTTTTTGCACAATTACGATTTGTGTTACTAATGTAGAAACATGGGGTTCTCACGAGAAATGATGAATTTTATATGGTTTCAAAGTAAGGAATTTTCTTCCACTGTTACGAATCTCAGACAACGATTATGATGGGGGCGTTTCCAATAGACTTAATTATATATAAACTCCATGACTTCAGTTCAAATATTCCTGCTCATCACACAAATATTTGCCCCTTACGGGATTGGGAAATTGCACCAAACGCATAGTTTTTGCGATAAAATGTTATTCCATTTTGAACTAAAACAGTTATGTTTAGAGCATTTGTTTGTTTTGTAATCTACTGTCGAGGTCAACGCCGTCTTATCAACCTAAAAGCAAAAATCCTTTTGCTTGAAGTGGCGCATGTTTATGTATTGTGTACTTGTTCAAGCGATTTTCATTTGAAAGTGGCAAGGCGATGCTCTCCTCGACTGTATGAAGTTGTATACCTCCGATAATAAGGAATTTAAAGAAGCAGACTTTCTTAATATTGTAATATATACCTTTCTAAAACTTTGACACAAAGCAAATATAATTTAGAGAATAAACACTTAAACAAACCTCAATAGAATGAAAGCTTTGACAACAAGTTAAACCTCAACAGCGCCCTTTTGCTTACTTTAGCAGTGAACGAATAAAACGTAAAAGAAGACATATTTATTGATGATGAAATAAATCAGTTTCAAGATAGGAACAGTTTTTATACAAAATGACACCATATCCGTTATAAGTGATCATAGATAGTTTTTTTTAAGTGCCAAGATCACGAAGTGATATTGAGGTCACCGCCACGTTACCACTATAATAGCCAAAACCGCCCGTACCTCGCGTCGTCTTTTCTTTGAAATGACGCTTGACACCTGGCGAATGACTTTTGCAAGAATTTTCGTTTAAATGTGGTAAGGCATCCGAGACTTCGACCGATATGCGGAGATGCTATCTCATATCAAACAGGTACTATCCAAACGAATGTTTTGTATTTGCTTATACCAATTCATTTTATTGTAGCGTCTATCCTTAATGGTCAACAGTTAAAAAAATATGTAAAATCTACAGTAAAACTAAGCTTATGGGTGTACTTAAAACTTACGTATGTATGAGACTAAATTTATAATAATAAATAAATATATATAATTATTGGACACCAATCACATAAATTGCTCTTATCCCAAAGTAAGTAGCCAATGCACTTGTGTCATAGAAATCAGACACTACGGTGGTACCACAACACCCAGACCCAAGACAATATAGACAATTTTGATTTCTATATTGACCCGATCAGGAATCGAACCCGGGACGTCGGAGCGGCGACATAAAATTACAAATGAATATAAATAACAATAGATAAACAAAGTATTGTAATTGGTATCTGAATATTATTATGAAATGAATGAGATATTGTTACGACTTCTTTTTAGGAAATAAAGAGTGTTATTATTATTATGTATAAAAACTTCTATCATTCTATCCAACCAACGTTGAGGGAGCGCAGCAATCTAAAAACTGATGACTGCTAAAATGGTCTACGTTGAGGAAGTGCAGAGAGCTAACAATTGCCAGCTCAATGGTCAACGTTGAGGTAGGGCAGCGAGCTAAAAACTGACGTCATCTATAATGGTCTACGTTAAAGGAACGCAGCAAGCTAAAAACTGATGACAGCTACAATGGTCTACGTTGAGGGAGCAAACTATCAGCGGATGACACCTAATATAATTAACATCTGAGCGAAGGGAGCTACAAGCGAACGAGAGGTATAATGGGCAACGTTAGAACATCAAGCAATAAGCGTACGATAGACACAATGACCAAAGTCAAAGAAGCACATCGAGCTAAAAGCAGAGGCTAGAAACGTTTAACTTTGATAGAGCGCACCAAGCTTAAAAAGGACGCCAGTAAAAATATGGTGAAATGCAGCAACTTAGATATCAGACGCGCCAGTGCAAAACTTAATTATGTGCCAAACCAGGGTATAGACCATATAACCGAATCAAAAGGACCAAAGAAGTTCTAAAAGAACTAGGCATATCCACAAAGGCAGATTGCCGACCTCATCAATGCTCAGCCCTTCTAATTTGTCCGTATTACTCCCTATATTCCTACATCAGACTCGATGCATATCTTGCTGTTTGTGACCGATGATAGGCTCCGGCTAGTCGGTCTCCTCTCCCATCCCGGAGCGTGTCCCTCCTTCTAAATATCGTGCTGTTTGGTGTGCCGGTTTTACCGGATCAGGCTTTGATCTTGGCTGAATAGTACTTCGTATCGTATCGTATCGTAAAAAAACTTCTATACTTTTATCTTACACTCTCCGAAGACGATTTCTATTGATGAAGTTTATTTCACTCCCACAATCCTATTATAAACTTAGGCACTTCACTGAAAAGGGACAAGTGTGGAAGCTATTATACTTTGATGTATTTGAAAGTTATTACTGTGACTTGAAATGTATTTTCAGTTTTCAACTCGTTATGGTTGGAAGTCAAAGCCATTCAAGAATTACTTTAAAGTTGAAGATGCAAAAGTTGCGTTTTTCTATTTATAGTACGGCAGGCGTTAATAGGTTAAAGGTTTTTCAGACGACCTCCGTGGTGTAGTGGCTAAGCACCAAATGTTTTATATAGTCTCGGGGTTGGATGTTGTGGTACCACTGTTGTGTCTGATTTCCATAACAGAAGTGCATTAGCTACTTACTAGGGTATCAGAGCAATGCATGAGATTGGTGTCCAATATTTATTTATTATTTATTTTCTCCTATTAACCCCCGGCGCAAAAAAAGAGAGATTTTATAAGTTTAACGTGTCTGCCTGTGTGTCTGTGGTATCCCGATAGCTCCCAAATGGATGAACCGATTTTTTGTACCAAAGATAATTAATTCCGAAAAGGAGATAACCTCTTACTACATCAAATCATAGCGTTAAGATTATTTTTGAGTTTGTTCGTTCAACTTAGGGTACATTGTATTGTACATTGGTACTTATCTGATTTTGTTGAAACGTACAATGTACCCTAAGTTGAATAGGTATAGTTCAACTTAGGGTACATTGTACGTTTCAACAAAATCAGATCAGTAGTTTTTGAGACATGAATAACAACTATAAGACATGAAATAAAAATAATTTAAAAATTAAACCGCCTTCGAAAAACGGACTAAAAACCTAAAAATATTGCATTTGTCATCTATTTATATGAATCAAATCCTTTTGGAGTCGTTGCAAACTGAACTACCTACACCAACAGTTTACTTTAGAGGTTTACTTATCAAGCACTAACTCAAATAGAACATGTTTCTATTAATTAAATGGAGGACAAATGCGTTATGTCCCATACTACCATACATTCGAAATTTGGTACCGTGTTACTTCAATGATACTGAAATAGCATAGTCACGTAACCATTATTTTAAATAGGCATGGGTTAAAATGTTTTTAATCATGGATTATTTTTACCACAAAGAGATTTACACTATTCAATTGCAGCGCGGTAGCAACGGATTTCCAGATAAAAATGCTGCCATTTGTGTATGAAATTATCAGCAGCGCGACTGTCGCATGCGTAACTAGGTCTCTTTCAAGGAGACGCGTGGCTTCGCGCGTCGCGTGCTGAGGCTTCGAGTCCTATTTTTGAAGCCTCGAGGCGGAATGGCAAGGCTCAGTGAGCTCGGTAGGCTTGGTGTCCCGAGCTTAGCCAAGCTGCGAGCTTTCTGAGCCATGCCTCGAGGCTTTAGAAGAGCTCGAGCCTTCAAAAGAGCTCGAACGTTCAAAAGAGCTCAAACCTTGGAGAGAGCTCGAACCTTCAAAATATATTAATAATTTTAATACTATAAGAAAGAAAACGCTTTATAACACTTTCAAAAAGGCTTGAGCTTTCAAAAAGGCTCTAGCTTTCAAAAAGGCTCGAGCTTTCAAAAAGGCTCCAGTTTTCGAAAAGGCTCGAGCTTTCAAAAAGGCTCGAGCTCTCAAAAAGGCTTGAGCTCTGCCAAAGGTACCAAGCTTCATACAAACGAGGCGAGCTCCGAAAAAGGCTCGAACTCTAAAAAAGACTCTGAGCTCTTGGCAAAAGGACTCGGAAGCCTCGAGCCTTGTACTTACATACTAGTGCAGAGTGGCTTTACGCGGCGCGTTGGGCGTTTCTACCGTTTATGGTGATGCGACGTGTGAAACAACCTGCGTCGTCCCACACGCTAACTCAAACTATAGAAAAGACATGGCCAAAAAGAAGTATGGGCGACTGCCCTAACAATATATAAACATGACATCTAGTGTTATATACTGCTGAAAAGATTTATATCAATATTTTGTATAAAAAAAGTTTCAGGAACTTTTCAAAAAACAACTATCTTAAAAATAAAATCGTGGTAATTCCTACTTTGATTGGTTAACAAACTTGTCAAAAAAATGCTTTTGCTATGACGTTTTAAGGCGTTTGTAGTTTCGTAGTAAGATGGGTAACCGTGACTTTAAAAAGAAATAATCCACTAACAATAAACAAGACGACAGTGAGCACGATCGAGTGACGTCTTTTTTTATCGCCTGACTTTTGTTTGTTTTCTTATAGGTCATTAGTGTCGAAAAAAGTCAATATAAAAACTTTTTTTTTTACTAAAGCTCTAGAAAAACATTCTTAGTGCAGTCGTTTAGCCATTTCCTTTATATATGTAATTATCAGCAGAGCATCTGTCGTGGTGTTAAAGTCGCCTAAATGTTAAAGCGCTCCAAATCATGATAACTATACATTTTCGACACATTGATATGGGTTAATATGTAGGAAAACAAAGCTAACCTTTTAATGCAAAAAACCTGAAAAAATCAGTAGCCAGTCAACGTATAAACTATCTCACAAAACCAGCAAATCAGATAGGAAAAGTTCCTATTCATCCTTCCACAAACAACTCGGCCAATAACGTGGGTAGATGCAAGTTGGCGAGATAATCGCGCCCTGGAGGGATCAGATAGGTCCTAGTTTCTTGAACGACGTCGTAAAACATCAGTCAAACTCATTACACGTCCTTTGTTCTGTTGAGTAGAGGGTACTGTTGGTAGATGACCTTGAGTGTTGTTGTGAACTCGTTTGTTTGATAGAATAGGAAACATGCTTAGGTAGTCTGACTAATGAAAGTTGACACCAAAACAGAAAAGTAATAAAAAAAAAGTGTAAACACTACGTAAATTTCATAGAAAAATTCTAATTGATACTTAACAGAAAACTGGAAATTATTGTTAAAAAAAAGTATCAAGTTGATTGTTTCTATAGAATACATTGTTTACACTTATTAATTTTGAAATTTTCTTATTAAAATTGCAACTCTTTAGCTTACGACGGGTTTACTCGATAGCAACGACGTAAAAAAGTCAATGGAAATTTGCACAGCGCCTCTAGCGATCATTGAGAGAACTAAAATTTTCCATACATAAAGTTACGGCGTCGCTAGCGAGTAAAATCTTCGTCGCTATCAAGTAAACTCATGGTAACGGTATTGGTGCCACATTTTATTAGTCAGACTACGCATCCTACCTCACTGATAAAAGTTATTTCCTCTACCCAATGGTTGTCTGAAAGAGATCGCTTTCAGCGATAAGACCGCCAATATTGTACAAATGATTTGCCTGTATTGTTATTGTTTCTTGTGTCCTTACTTGTGCAATAAAGAATATTTATTATTATTATTATCCTAGGTTGGCAATACAACATTATTTCGGTCTCCAGAATAGAGCACTGTAGTGGCAGACAGTAGTGCTCATTCAGTTGTAGTGTGTGGCGGCGCGCGGCGACGCGCAAACAATAAATACTTTGCGGGTGGAACAAAATGTTTCTTACCCACAAACGGAGACAAGAAATCGCAGATCATCAGTTTGCCTGTGACCACGATCGGTGAAACCGAATCGAAACGTCAGGCCAAAACATAAGCGTTTTTATCGCGATCGCGTTAATCCTCGGTGTATTATTACTCGTAACATCTTTCTTTGTATGGCATTTCCAATGCTTTTTCTAAGACTGCAAGATGTACTTAGTTTTGTAGTTAAGCACGCGGAGTCTGATATTGTTGTTCTAAGGTCCCGGGTCCGAATCCCGATCGGATCAATTAATGTTATAAATAATTTATTTCAGGCCACATAGCCCATAACAGTGATGTTAGAACAAAATTCTTAGCCTAGGGTTGGTAACACAATATTATCGACAAAATAAATTAACAAACATGAGCCTTTCACTGTAACGCCATGCCACTTAAAATGGGGCAACAGTGATTGACGTAGGGACAATCTAGCCTACTTTCGATCATGTTTAGGATGCTGTTGGTACTGGCACTTATTCAAGTTATATTAATTTAGTATTCCGCATTCCAATATGGAGATCACAACTTTTTACAGGTTTTTTTTAGTCTAATAGTATATTAGTTATGCTTATTGCAAATCACACATAAAATTAGGGGCCTTAGACTATTTATAAAGTATGTTTATTCGAAAAAAGTAGCTTTCAGTATGTAGGACCTGCTTAGTTCTTATAGGTAATGAAACTTTCCGTCTTTCCAAAACAACCTAGAGCCCTAGAGTGAAGCCTCATTCGGATCTAACTAATATATCTCATTCTGCTTGGTAACAAGTTTACAACTTCCGCCATTTGTTTGTGCTTCGACACGGGCAGTCGCTTTAACTACAAACCATTAGATAATGTTTACTAAAGTATAAACGAAAACCAGCTTTATTTTCCAATAGTAAAAGTATAAGAAATCAGTAATTTTGTATTCATAAGCAAGCATGTTCAATCCCCACTTTCTTTACCAAGGATACTCAGACTATTAACATACTTTGGCCAAAAATTTGCCTTTTGTAGGATACTTAAAAAACAACTCCTAACTCGTACTGCGTATTGATTGAGCAGTGAATGGCATATGAACGGTAAGATACGCCAGTACATAAAATATAATGTATGGACAACAGCACGTCAAAATAAACACTGCGGTATCTTATGCAGTCGTAATAAGGGCTAGTTTGCAACAAAAGTGGGTAACATGATGTGCTGACCACTGTACATTCGTAAGTAAGCTAAGCGCTCTAACCGAACTTTGTTTCAGCCCAGTCATTTTGAAACTTATGATCTTTCGGACGGCGACTAATTTAACAAAATAATAATCATGGAAATCGGTCCACTGACTCAATTTTCTTCTATTTTTCTTTAATTTAAACCGTATCTTGACCATAAAAAACAAGGAAAAAAATGCAAAATCGGTCCAGCCGTTCACACGTGATGTCGTAACCAATGGAAATAAGAATTCATTTTTATATATAGATAAAAAGATGTACGGACGCGATCTTTGGCGCCCAATAACCTAAAAAAAAACGTTTTCGCACATGACACAAAACAGGCGTCACTTGAAACAAAAGACGACACGAAGTGCTAGAGATTTTTGCTCTTAAGGTGGTCAGGCGCAAGAGACTGCGATCGTACCTTAAAACTTTTATTAAGTGTGTACACAAAGTCGATGGAGACAATGTTAAAGAAATATTTTAAAGATATTACAGACATCTTTGTACACCTATATTCTGTGCCAAAAATAAAATAAATACATATCCCTTGGACATTACCACACATCGCCATCTAGTCCCAAAGTAAGCTACTTAAAGCTTGTGTTATGGGTGCCAGACAACGGATATAATACTTAAATACATTTTTTTTGTAAATACATACATGACATACATAGAAAACACCCAGACCAATACAAACAGACATGTTCATGCACACAATTGTTTGTATTGTGCGGGGATCGAACCCACAACCCGCTTCGTAGTAGGCAATTTCTCGATCACTACACCAGACGGGTCATCGATCGTCAGATATTAAAAACACCTTTGCACATCTGTATACTGTGCCAAAAATAAAATGTGTATAATAAATGCTGTACCTTTATTTATGTTATTTTATTTCTGGTTTATTGTCAGCACGTGGCAGGCAGGCTTAAAAAAACAAACGATAAACACGACTTTACCAAAAGGTCGCGGTCTCTTACGCCTTTAAAGTTATTTTCCCACTCAACCATGATTATAATGACCGTACCATGACCGTGCTAGGAATGTGTCAGGCATGAAAAGCAACACGCACGATACACTCTACCTTGCTCACTGAACAGATTGACAGCGTTCTGTCTCACCGTTTTATGGAGCGAGAGCGAGCGACCGAAAACGTATCTTGCCGGACGCGCTCCGTGCATGGCACGCTACGGTTGGTCAGTGACGGAACGGCAGGAGTGGGCAAGGTGTCATAGTTATCAATACAAAGATTTTTTTTTGCAGGACACGTTCAGCATGGTCATGGTATGCTACGGTGTACTAGACAAAGACCTCAAGAGCCAAAATCTCTTGCACCTGGCGTCGTCTTTTGTTTGAAGTGATTCTGGTTTTGTGTTATCTGTGCTAGCGATTTCGATGAAAAGTGGTTATGTACGAGACACCTCAACCGCACCCACTAGTAGGTTTAAAAATAAAGTAAAGTTAGTAATATCAATTGCACTTGTAAAATGCAACTTTGGCAGTGATAGACGAGGTATCGAACCCTGTGTGTTACGCTATCCGGGCGTATGCTGATTAAGTTTGTATAGTGACAAAATATTAAAAAAAACAAAAATGTAATTATAAATAATGCTAGCCTGTAACGTCCCACTGATGCGCAAGGGCTTTACCTAAACAATGAGGTAGTTCAAGTCATACTCCACCACGCGGGCTCAGTGCGGATTGGTGGCGGGTGTTTGCAAGGCAAGCGACTAACCCTGCTGTCAGATGTTTTCAAGCCACCCATAATGCCTCTGAATACGCTTAACGACTAATATCAACCGATATTTGCCAGGACCAACGGCATCACGTGCCTTCCGAAGCACGGAGATGCTCATGATATACGTCACTCATTTGGTCGGAATGGTAAATTGCTTCACTTTGGTATAACTACTGAAGCGCTGCTACCATTGCGCTACGAGCACCTCAGGCAGTAATTGGTTTGATCCACGTATACCATTTGATAAATACAAAACCTGGCTGTTAAACTTGAGCTATGAAATGGTCCCGGAAAGAGCGAAGCGGTCCCTTATTGTCATTTCATGTAAATGAAGGGAATGGCAAAAAATGTATTTGAACTTTGTTAAGCGGGTCTGGGCTTGCGCAATCCACTTCTTTCAGTACGAATTACGTATAATAGGTCGAGTGGCCCGAATTAGGAGAAAATAAGGTTGTAAAGGTTACCCTATTTGTACTAGATGCTTTTAAGGAGGCGATGCAATTATTTTTCACCAATAGGTCTGTCAGAAAAATGATACAGCGATTATGTTTTTTTTTATGAACCAGTAATACGAGCATATTTTGATTTAACGAACTAACTAATATACATAGCAGATAGATGTGTTAAGCAGAAGCCATCTCATCATCCAATTTAAGAGCTAGGCTCTTGTCGGTGGAGTTTTTTCCATTCCTCTCTGCTTTCCGCCTTTCTCTTAACCTCCTGATACGACCCGACATTTATCTTTTCCTTTATTTGCTGCATGTAGCTTATTCTTGGTCTTCCTCGCTTCCTTTTTCCTTCTATTCTTCCTTCAATTATCGTTTTAATAAAATTGTCGTGTCGAATCAGGTGGCCCAACATTCGTCGTTTTATCTCTACATAGTGAATATTGCACACTTCAGAATAGTATTGTATGACATTATTGTCAATTTACAACGAAGGCATCTTGGTAGAGTCTACTGTATCCATTTACTTGCAACTAGATTAGCAACTTTGTTTAGTTCAGTATTCTGAAAATCTTATAATAATCTTTTAATACTTTTTCAGCGTCGATTTTTTTGTGCTTACATTTGTTTAGCAGGTAACGCTCCAGCTTCCAACGTACAGTGGGCAGCACATCAGGTTACCCATTTTTGTTGCAAACTAGCCCTTATTACGACTGAATAAGATACCGAAGTGTTTACCTTGACGTGCTGTTGTCCGCACATGTCATATAACATCCATTATTATCAGGAAGAAATGGACGTCAACCATTAAATGTGATTTATTATTCACACAACACACAATGCGTTAAAAGCATCAAATACAGGGTGTTGTTTTGATCAGTGACATCCAACTCAGTGATGATAATATGAGTTACGCTTATTCTAAAAAATGTTTTTTTTATATTTCTGAGCATGGTTATACAAGAAAACCTCTTCACAACATTCAAAAAAATTACAAAACGAATGGAAAACTCACACTCCAGCGCGTAGGTAGCACTTATCTACGAAATACTACGCCGTAGCTAGTAAGCTACGAAGAGGTTACCTGGTGTTGGTGGTTTTGATTCGATAGCTGTACCGGATAAAAAAAAGATTTTGTGGGTTTTTTTCCATTACAAAAAAAAATAAAAAAATTTTTTTGGCATCAGTATCGTTTGTACAGGCACCCCTGAGTCACTCGTCGGTGACCAAAACAACACCCTGTATATCGTCGTTAACACGAATTCTGTTTACTCTCGCGCACATTTTGTAAACTTTTATTTACCGTTGGTCCGACCATTCCGTTTTATCAAGACTCAAAGCGTGTTTGTAATCCGCAAATAAAACTCTTTTAGTAAGTTGAAATAAGGAAACGGGGGTAAAAACAGAAAGGTACATTTTTAACCGACTTCAAAAAAGGAGGAGGTTATCAATTCGACTGTATGTTTTTTTTTTGTTTTTTGTATGTATGTTACCTCATATCTCAGTCGTTTGTCGTAATCGAGGGAAAACCTCAATATCTAAAGGCACATATAGTGTATCTTTACTAGAATCTTAATGTTGACGTGTTGTAACGTCTGATAGTCAACATCTTGTGGGGCTAAGCTGATGGTGGAACTCCTTAACGCTTAGGAGTTCAGTAATTATAATGACGGAACTTATGATAAGTAATTTGAAGCTTCTTAAAAAATAGAATCATAAGAAGCAACTCCCCCCTCCCCCCTCTTATGTTATCACTAAAAATGAAGAAATAAAATAAACTTAAAAAAAAGTCAAAACAGACTTTTAAACCAAAATGCACCAAAAAAGTCTTAAATAAACTCTTCACAATTGAAAGGAAAGGAATCCGTTTTAGGCAAACAATTTCTTTTTGGAGTCGGTGACATCACTTTGACTATCAAGCATCAACTATCACAGCACCGACACCAAAAAGAAATTGTTTGCCTAAAACGGATTCCTTTCCTTTCAATTGTGAAGAGTTTATTTAAGACTTTTTAGTGCATTTTGGTTTTGAAGTCGGTTTTGACTTTTTTTTATTACTATAGGACATAAACTGTCTTTTAGAGGTTTGTAACTAAAGATGGAGAGTTTTGACAAATTGATTTATACAGATTATTTATCTTTATCTAGAAGCTATTTGTTTGTTTATAACTAAATTTATGTCTGTACCCATGACTCCGTATAAAAAGGAAATTGACCATAGCCGGGCCCAGATTGCGTCTTTGTAGTTTATATTTCTAAAATCTTGTTTGAATTTTATTGAACTGGTATTTTAAGGGTAACTAAGTAAGTATTGAATTACTTTAGTAAAATATAATAATTACCTTCTGAATGTAGGTGAGGTTCAATAAACCTGCAATCACAAAACATAACCTCAAAATGTCTAATCTGCTATTGAATTCCTCTTCAACCCCTAATTATTTTTCAAAAATAATTTTTGTCTGTATTCTTTCCAATATTTTATCAGAATCTATAGAGTTTTGGTCAAAATCCTTCAACAAAATCAATTCAAACGGTCAAACCGTGTAAACAAACACCACTCCCCCCCCCCCCTCTCCGCCTTTTGAACTAAACAAGTGATAGTTTTGAAAAAAATTAAAAATGCTTTTAACTAAAATTGTTTTTAACGAGTTTAACTTTGTTCTTTACACAAATACTTTTAACAAAGCTATTGTTTCTGTTAACAATATATTTGGGTATTTCAGGTAATTGAAAGTAAGTGGACCCCTAATTGAAGTTAAAGTATGCACAGAACTTACCGTTTTTTTTTGTAAAGTTGACAAGTAGTAGTGTATAGTGTATACATCTATCTTAATAAATCACCTGAAAGTTTAGGTACTATTTTCAGCCAGAATTTCAGACCTAAGTCGATTGAGTCAGTTCTGAACCTTGCAAAATCGGATACCCGTGACTGGCATCCTAAAAAACGGAGTATCAAAACCTCCTAGCTCGGTACGAAATTTATTGCTGAGAGATCGCCGCTTCAATACCACTCGAAGAAGGATTTATAGCCTTCAGTAGTGATGGCAGTTTATCGATAGATCATCTTAAGAAGTATCAATAAATAAGTATCAAATCGGGGGAGATTTTTCAATAAAGTTTTTTCAGAAAAAAAATGTCACAGTTATTATGATCTATTGTAATGTTTGATACTTTGTAATGATAGACTTCAATCATTTTCTCATACTTCTGCCTTCTGTTATAAAGGTTATGATTATTCGTTGATTTTGTTTTAACTGATCGCAGATTCTTTAAGTTTTTATCATAAAACGAAAAAAAAAACTATTTTTTAAGTAGTAATATAACTATACATTTGAAAAAGAATCATCATAATCAGTCAAAGAACTTCCACAGCAGAACATAAGCCTCCCACACAGTTTAACACAGTGACCGACTGTAAGCTGTCTGCATCCAGTGTGATCCGGCAATCTTTACAAGTTCGTCTCTCCTTTTAATTATTGAAAACTTCATGTACAAAACATAAAATTGTACATACGGGTGACTCAATGCCAAAAGCATTCTCTAGCAGTCAATCATAGTTCAGAACAGAGAAAAATATGTACAGGCGGCAAAGGTGCAAGTAAAGTTATAGAGGTGAGATAGAGAAGAGAATTGCGATGAAGATAACTATAATACGATGATAAACATACATTCTGCCTATTACTTTTATATGATTATATAAAAATAAATAATTATGTTTTATTACATAAACATCCATCTTGTCATTGGACGTCCTACGCTACGCCTTTGGTTGAAGAGTCTCCAATCTAGGACTTTTCTGTGAAAATTAATAATGAATGAATGAATGAATCTTTTTTTCGGACAATAACATCCATATCATAATAACAAACAATAAAATAAATAAATAAAAAAACTTAAAAATACAAAATTACGATTGATAAATAAAAGTAGAAATGATAATAATAGTTGATAACATAAAAAATGTTGTTGTCTTGGTATTTAAATTCTATGTTTGACTTATTCTAGCGATCTGTAAACAAACAAAAAAACCTAGACATTTTCAATTTTTATCGACTGTTGGCAACACTATCTCTTGTCCACTCTGATCAATTTATGCTTTAACCCGTCTTATGTCATTCGAACTGACCGTCCACAGTTTTAGTGTCGGCTAATTAGAAATACGACAGTTTTCCGAAATATATCGCCGGTAAAATGCGGTATTAACACGTTAAGTGTGTTTGGGATTGACGTTTTTAGGGACCAATTAAAACCTTTAAAATTTACTGAACTGTCGATGTGTCGAACCCTTATCGGATTTTCGCGAGGGTCGTTAAGTGGGTAAATAAAATATGTGAAGTGTTTTGAAATTATTGTGCTGGGTGCGGTGGAAGTGATTTAGTGCTTTCTGATACCTTTTGACTACCACTGAACTTATAAAAAAACAGCCAAGTGCGAGTCGGACTCGCGCACTGAGGGTTCCGTGCCTAATTTAACTGAATTAGGGAATCCACTTACTTTCACTTAGTAAAATATCGCAATATTAGCAAATATAACTTGGTTTTTCATAGTGTTTGTATGAAGATCAAAGAAATGTTTGCGGTTGTTGAAAATGTGATATTTCTCAAAAACTTCTCGTTCGATCCCGTCCAAACCATTTTTGTTGAAAGTGTTTGTTAAGATCTACATTATTTATTTATTTATACTTTATTGCACAACCAAAAATTTGTACAAAAGGTGGACTTAACGCCATATGGCATTCTCTACCAGTCATACCTTTGGGCTAAGCAGAAATGATTGTAGGCGGTATTATATATTTTTTCAAAATTTACACTCGCTTTTTTAGAAGTCAGATGGGGGAGGGGGGGGGACGAATTCAAATGACATCGAAGTTCCTAAAACCAGTTTTTTCTGATAGTCTAACATTTGGGAGATAGACGCTTCCAAAGTAGTAAAATAGGCGTCTCCCCTCTAACTTTAAAATATTTTCAACACACAATATTTAATTTTTTAACGAGTGCCTGAAGTTTATTAACCTGACCAATTTACATTTGTGGGTACAAATAGATTGCACTTCTTAATATTACTGTAAAGGCACTATAGTTACCGGTGTTTTAAAAATAAAATAATTTGATTTGATTAAAAATACTGTCGTGAAGCGACAAATGTGGAGAAGTAGAAGAAGGTAAAAGAAAGAGGTAGAAGAGGGAATAGAATTTATATTACAACAAAAAGAATACAGTACCGAAAAATGAGATGAGGTGATGTCTGTATGAATGTAAGTAAAGTGCAGTGGGCGTGAGTAAGTATCTTCAAATCTTCAATAAGTATTGTCCTGGGGCAGCAAAGGGCGGCGTCGGAGTGCAGGGCCGACACAGCGGAGGTAGCAGCGACGCCGATGTGCAGCGGTGACAGGCGCTGTGAAGAGCAGTGACGCCGATGTGCAGCGGTGACAGGCGCCGTGAAGAGCAGTGACGCCGATGTGCAGCGGTGACAGGCGCCGTGAAGAGCAGAGACGCCGATGTGCAGTAATGAGGGTAACGGGCACTATATAGAAAATGTTATGATCAGTTGGGGTGCCAGAAGTACTTGGTCTCGGATCCTCTTCCGAGAAGGAGCCAGGTCCCTCCCCAAGAGCGAGGAGGTGTTACTGCAGTCAATGTGCTTGGATACTCCTCCGGTGTCCGGTCCCTCCCCTAGCGTGAGGAGGTGTTTCAGTAGTCACCGGCGGTTCTTCAAGACTTCTTGAGGGAAGATGTAGAGTATTTATTTATTGGAGTGTAATAGAACTGTTCGAGCTTAGAACTCGGAATCGAATGAAATGAATGAAAAAAATTAATGCTTATATAGGGGGCCGGGGCCGTTCAAATTTAGATCGAGGTAGGTTCAAAAATAGAACATGAATACTGGTGGTTTACAGAGGAATAAACCCGAAAAAGTAATAAACTTTGATAGAAGTTGTCAGACTTTGAAAGATATTGTCATATCAACCATGTCAATAAAGATAAAAATACTGTCAATAATCGTGCAAATTACGAAAATACAGGAAAACGAATCATCACCCAATGCAAATTAAAGGAAAATTGCAAACAAAGGTAAAACACAACTATTTTTACAGTATTATGTAAAGAAAAGTAGAATAACAGAGCTTTGAAAGTTTGACATTTTTAGATTCACAATAAATATTGTTCAAAAAGGATTAGAAAACATCAATAATCCAAAAATAGAGAGTAATAGTATAAGAAGAGTAGAAAAGCAGGTAATGCCTATAGTTTAATGTCTACAGTACGACTTTTTAGGGAGAAAATACGAACTGCGTTATGGTAGATAGACTCTATGATTAATTCTTATGTTCGTGTTTACAGCAAACGAACCAGCAATCTTTGGATGAAAGCATGGAAAAACAAAGATAATGTGATGAAAATGTTAATGTGGATCCGATGAATACTAAATATATTAAGGTACTCAATTTATTACACATAATACAATATGTACAATAGTACAATACCTATTTGCAGAAGATCCGATCTCTATTTCCACCTTCACTTAAATGATTGGTGATAGTTTCGGCAAAAGAAAAGAAGGAGGCACCTTAGCACAGGGGCAGATTTGAATATGTTGATTTCCGAAAGCAGCATTAAGTTATTTTTTGCCGCAACTCCATTTTAATATTTGCAATTGTACTGGCTGTGAAAAACATCAAGTCACAAAGCGCGCGTGTTTTGTTGTCAAAGAGAGTTATAATCTCACCGGGGCGAAGTAAACAGAAGTAAACAAACAGCAACAAAAAGGTTTTCAACTAATTCTTCATCAAAATTGTGCAGTACTTATTACTTTTCTATCAACCTTGTAGTTCTTGCTTGCCAGTTATTTCACATTTCATATTATATTTTTGTCAATTTTATCTTCCAAGTGACCGTGGGGCATATTTGATCAAAGCAAACAAGGCAGAATTGACCGGGACGTTCGATAGGGAAGTTTGATATTATGTTTCTTTCATGTTTAATTTTACGTCTGAGGTAGTATTATTTATTACAATAACAAAAAACTAATACTACTATTAAATGAAGGTGTAGATGCAAATACAGCCTTCTGTGCAGAGAGTGCAAAGGGGCAGAAAAAACACCACAGCATATGATCATGGAGTGCTCAGGTGTGGCGGAACAACGGGCCAATATTCTCAAATTCTTAGCTTTATTTCCGGAGGTCTTTAGTAATCTGGGTAGATTTCTAGCCTTCCGGGAAAGCCTGGGGTGGTAAGAAAGAAACAAGAAAAAAGGGACATACGCACAAGAACCCAATCGTGAGGCTAAGTGCAGAAAATACCCCAGCCAAACTTACTAACTAAACCATGCTACTGCACTGCACGCCTATAAAGTTCACTTTTTTCGGACTTTAGGTGGCATTGGTTGTAATAGTAGTTAGTAAAATAATAATTGGTTAAGTGAACAAAAAATGCTATGCAATAGCTTTACGGCGGCAGTCTCCGAGTGCCACACGTCTTTTTTTTAACGAAATGATTCATTTTAAAATAAGCTGAACACAAAACTCACATACAACCTACATACAAGTACGAGGGTCAAACTGAAAGTTCTTAGAAAATCAAAAACTGATTACATTAGCCAGTTATTAGTTTTATTATATCTTTTCAAAATATTGTCCATTGACGTCAATACACCGCTGCATGCGATGGAACCACTGGGAAAAGCACTTTGCCCACTCGTCCTTAGGGGTCTCTTCAATGGCATCGCGATACGCAGCCACCGCTTCTTCAGCATTCATAAACCGCTTTCCTTTAAGTTTTTCTTTAATTTTTGGAAATAAATAAAAATCACAAGGCGCGAGGTCGGGGCTATACGGCGGGTGACCCAGTAATTCAACGTTTGATGTCGCCAAATAGTCGATCGTTCGCTTGGCGGTGTGCGACGAGGCGTTGTCGTGGTGAAGGAGGATCCTACTGCGAGGTCGTTTCTCTCGAACTTTTTCCAAGACAAGTGGCAAACAATTGGTAGTGTACCATTTTGCAGAAACTGTTTTTTGATCCTCTAACACAATTGTTGCGAAATGACCTATCCTTCCAAAGAACGAGGCCACCATTTTTTTTCCCGCACTTCGATCTCTCTTCACTTTAGTTGGCAACTCCTCGAAAGGAAACACCCACTGAGCAGATTGTCTTTTGGTTTCAGGATCATAACAGTAAATCCAGCTTTCGTCACCTGTTAGTATGTCGAACACAGCGTTTGAGTCACCTCCGTTAAATCTTTCAATCATTTTACGGCACCAATCCACACGATGGAGTTTTTGAGCCTTAGTCAAATTATGAGGTATCCACCGGGCGCAAAGCTTCCTGACCGCTAAATGTTCGTGGAGGATTTTGTGCACTTGACTCATACCGATGCCTAAGCTTGTCCGAATCTGCTGATAGGTCACTCTTTTGTCAGTCTCTATCATACGCCGCACAACACAGATGTTATTTTCAGTCGTCGCCGTAGAAGGCCGTCCCTCACGTACATCATCAGTGAGATTAGTGCGACCACGTTTAAACTCATTAAACCAGTTGTAAACAGTCGCACGAGATGGGGCTTCATCGTGAAAGGCCAATCGTAGTCTATCATAACTTTCTTGTTGACTTAAATGACATCGAAAGTCATAAAAAATCATTGCACGAAAATTTTCTCGTGTTAAATTCATGTTGACGTGACACAGACAATTTTCAATTTGCCGCCAAATCGTAAAACAAATGACAAATGAATAAAATATATACTCAGTAATATTGGCAAAGAGTTCTATTTTCAAATTTTAGAATATTTTTTTTATTATATTGTTTATAAGTGGCCAGTTCTAAGAACTTTCAGTTTGACCCTCGTAGCTTATTTAACCGTGAACAGACTACACAGCGATATAATTTAGTCGGCTTATAACTTTTATTTTAGCAAAAAACAGTATTTATTCGAAAAATAACAGTCTCTACATATTTATTTCAATAAATGCTAAATTCAGCTTTATTACTAAAAAATACTCAAATTCACTTAAAAAATTCTGTAATTTGTGTTTTTTCCTCGCAAATGTGTTGAAAAATGTCATATGAAACTCGTGTGCCTGTGACATACGCGGCTTTCTTATAGCACACAATGTCACCTTGTATGTAATGGTCAACTTAGCACACTTGTATCATAATGTACTATTAAGAAACTCGTTTCTTCCTACTTATCCATCCAGCCCACTCAATTGTGCCTCGGAAGAGAAAAGGCAAGGGTTAATTCTATTTGAGCACCAGATAGACTTCTTAAAATGTGCGTAGTAAAGGATTAACTGAATTTTCGTATTTATTGGAAGGTATTGTATTTTACCTGATTTCAGGACCGTATTGAGTGAAGGGATTTTTTGATAAAATCTAGTTGATCTTATTGAGATCATTTAAGATCATTTAAAAATCCGGGTAGCACACCCGGATTTTTAACGCGCACACTAGCGCCACTTTAGAAGAAAAATCATAGCTCGTTAAATAAAATACCGATCAAAAATTTGGTAGACACGATTGTAGACCTGTACTCTATTGTTTATTTACTACGTTTAAAATGTTTCTAAAGTAGTTTACTGTAGTTGGAGTTAGAAAAACTGCTAAATATGGCCACTTTTGGCAATTTTTCTAACTGTAACTGCAGATAACTGTTTTATTGAACTTAAATATTGTATCTAAACAACATAACCAGAGTTACAATCGTGTCGACCAGATTTTTGATTGGTCTTTTATTTAACGAGTTATGATTTTTCTAGTAAAGTGGCGCTAGTGTGCGCGCTAAAAATCCGGGTAGCGCCTTAAAGCTTGTTATCTAAAATCAGTTTTTATTCATACATTTAATTATATTAATTTATCATATGCTATCATTTGTACCACTTCAAGGGCCGTTCCTTATATTTTTGAATATTCATCGAATAAAATATAATAATTTATTTATTTACGTTATTTAAAAATCGGCAGTTTTATACCACCTTGCTCTGATTCATGATCATAAAGCTAATGTACTTGTGTTATGGAAATCAGAAACAACGGTGGTACCACAACACCCAGACCCGAGACAATGTGGAATCGAACCCGGGACCTCGGAGCGGCGACGCGCTTGAAACTCAGCATGCTTAGCCACTCCCTCTTGGAGTTATAAAGGGCAATTATTTTAAATATCAGTCATTTCACTATACAAAGCTTCAAAACGAAGACACGTATAAGCTTGAAAATGGTCTAATTTTAAGTTTTCACATTTCCACAAACAACATGAAACGTGACGTCACGGTGTCTCGTTAACTCCCATTCTTTTTTGGGGTTCCGCAGGAAGGATGATAAACCTATTGTTTATTAACATAACAGCTTTCGAATGATTTTTGGATGGCGAGCTTGTGAGTTGATGCTTTCATACGAATCCGATTCCAGAAATATTGTATCGTTATATTTTCAAACTGCAATTTATAACATGAAGGGCCGATTTTACCAACCTCAAATAAGACTTATCCGACTGTATAAGTATCGTATCGAATCGAATAGTAAAAATGATCGATTTTAATATGACATTCACATGAATGATTTCTGATAAAAAGGTGACGTTTTCAAGTTAGGCGTATTGTATTTTATTCGTCGAATATGCTGTATCTGACTTCTGAAAAATCAGGCCTAGTTTAGTGACAAAAAACTATAAAACAAAATAAAATTCTTTTTGAATCATATTATCTAAACGATACGCAATTTTAATAATATTATTGACATTTAAAATATCTGGTTATTGCATATCATACTAAAGATTATTTTTTATACACAATTACGGGTTTTAACCTGGGGCTTTCCCATTGCCTTGGAATAAAATATGTGTTTTAATAAACACATGCGCTGTTTAAAATACACAGCTCTTTTATTTGCAAAGAGTTGTTGCAAGTACACAGCTGTATTATTTGCATTGTGCTCTGAGTTAAGTTGAGATGGAAACTAGGTATAATTTTAAGCGCAGAAATTGCTAATTTTAAGTTTTTACACAAAAAGTAATGATAATAGTTGCCCTAACTGATTTTGACTCTGGAGGCCGGTCACAACGACCAACTGACTGCGCGGGACATATTTAGCGCTCAAGCGTGCACTCCCTGTTCCTTTCACTCTCATATGGGACAACAATCTGACACGACCGGAGGAATTCAGGTGCAGGACCATGGGCTTTACGTGCTTGCCGAGGCACGGGGGTGAAACACCGCCAGTTTCCAATCTCCGGGCTACCCTCAGAATTTCGGATAGAAAAACCCAGGTCTTTAGGCCCAACCCGCGGATCGAACCCGGGATCACTGGCGCAGCTTTTGCTTTAGAACGCGATATTCTAACCGCTGCGCCACCGAGTCCACAAAATATACATTAATTAATATGGAAATAATGTGACAATTCCTTATTTTGAAAATAACCATATACATTTTTGACAAAACTGAAACTTCTTATTTACACTGAGTGGCAAATGGCAAAGGATGTGTTTGAAGGAAATACACGGAACCTTCACTTTTTTAACTTCAGTCTTCACCCTCACAACAAATTTTTATTATACCACGACAGAGCATTCGCAAACGAGTTCTGGAGCCTTGCCAACAGTGTTGTTTACGCCAACCTGTTTCTACTAATGTTCATGGGGTTTTATGGGGCTTAGGGTCACAAAGTCTAGCTGGGTTAGGTTAAATGGGATTTTAAGGTGCAATAGACTAGCGAGAACAACCTTTATTTTAAGGCTACATTCAAATTAAATTATACTTAAACTTCAGCTTCTGCTTTCTACACTGTAGCAGAAGATGCTAGTGATAATAAAATTTGCCATGGATGAATTTGGATGGACTGGAATGATGCCAGACTGAACGAGTAACGTTTGTTATGGGATTATCTTCCAGAAAAAATGGTCACAGTACTAAAGCCCTTTTTTATAACTTAACATTTAAGGTTTAATACCCTTACATTTATTCATGACTTCTGTATTGCAGCCAATGATATTAAAAAAATCTCTGTTACACTCAAGTGTCAACTAAATGTCACTTATTGACCAATTACTACTCTGCACTGCACACTTGAATTACTAATAATATGACCGACTTGCTGTAGAGGACATTGCGTCCTTTTGACACTTTTAAAAATAACAATTTACTTTCTCTTTTACTTTTGTAACGGTATTTTGAAAGGGATTTTAAGTTAAAATATTTAAAATTTTACGATTATGCGTTATTCTTGTTTACCTACTTGTGATGGCATGTTATAGGATTTACAATCTCTATCAGAGACGTCACATTAGTTGTATCTAGCCATTCGTAGATTAAGGGCAAGTCGCCCTAATTAGGACGTTTTCTTGTCTTCACATTGCGCGCCCGGGTGACATTTCTATTATTTTTGTTATCATTGATTGCGGCCTTTAAAAAAAACACTTAAAATCAGTTAGAGAAATTTGAACCATAGATTCATAGATTCGGGCGTCTCGCCCGTCTCGATGACGCCATTAGAAGAGCTCTTGCGACCATTAATGTTCCTTCCACATTGGAACCACGTGGTTTGGTCCGTGATGATGGTAAGAGACCCGATGGCTCTGCATGTTTGAGAAGCAGATAATGTTTTTTGCATTTAGTACACCTCTGTACTACACTTATTGTGCATAAAAACAATTGTTCGTAGTAATATTTAAGACTCAAATGAAACGCTTACTAATGTTATATTTTTCCTTTATTTCAGGTAAGTGCTGGTTTTTCATTCACCTTCATCGAAAATATGCGCATGGATATAAAGATAAGTATAATAACCACCCTGTATTTTAAACGATACAATTGAATAGATCCGAAAAAGACACCTATAAGAATGACTTTCCAAGTAATTTATTTTCGAACAAATAGCTGTCTGTCTGACCCACTTAACGGAAAAAGGGATTCGGCCCTTACGTGAGTATTTGTATTTTGTACTGAAGTACACTTTTAATAGGTCACTCATATACACACACACTAGATCGCAACTGAATTTCAGGTTTGAATGAGTCGTAATAGGGTTCAAAATCACTTGGACTGTAAGATGGCCGATTCAATGGCTCATAGCATTGACTCCAAAAAGAAATTTGTTCGTCTAAAATGGAGTCTTTTTTTTTTTAAATTACGAGTTAATTTAAGACTTTTTACTGCATTTTTATTTTTAAAGTTGGGTTTTATGTTAATTTTTAGTGACTTTTAGGAGGTGGGAGTATGGATTGTACTTTTGAGTTAGAGAGAGTGTCTGCTTTTTCACTGAACTCCTAAGCGTCAATGAGTTCCACCTTCAGCTCAGCTCCACAATGGTGATTGTCTAACAAAAAGATACTATTACAAAAATAATATACGTGCCTTTAAATTTTGATTGTTTCCTTCGATCACACCAAGAACCTTTAATCAGATCCCGACTTGGCAACAATGGGACCAACTAAATGGTAAGCTCTCTAAGTAGGTGCAAAAAATTCAAATCGGTCTACAAATAAATGAGATGTGACATAACATACAAACAAAAACAAAAGCAATAAAGTCGAATTGATAACCTTATCCTTTTTGCAGACACAAATTTGAAATGCCAATTGCAGTTTCAGTTTTTAGGAACCCCTGTACACGTACCCACGTACATTAACCACTGTACTCGGCGCGTTAGATACTGCGTCGTGAGACAATAATGTCAATAAAGTCCGTTTCTTTTTGCTTGTCAAATATTGTATGCAACATTGTCATGCCTTTTTATAGAAATAATTCTTTATAAAATAAGATAAACTCAAATGTCACCAACTACGTAGATAAATCATCGTTTAACACTGAAATCTTTTTAAATTCAATAGTTAAATAATTTTATTCACTGATAGTATCTTAAAAGTAATTAAAAGATTGTTTACATTATTAGACTAGCAAAGAAAAACAAACTTGAGAGATAAGATTAAGCAGCGAGTCGCTTTACCGGTAAGTGCGAGCGAGATCAAAATTGTCATGCTCTGATACGACTCAGTTGATAGAATAGAATAGAATAGAATAGAATATTTTTTATTTGCTTAAAACATGGTAAGTTTGATAACATAATTTTCATCTATGACCATCATGTTTTGCCACAGGCGGCATGCAAATTTAAACATGAAAGTTAAAACAATTAATTAAATACATTATTTCATTATACACAACACACATATTTTAGGTTACATTGATTCATTTCTAATTTATACTATACATTTATATTTAATATACTATATCTATTTATTCATGTCATTATAATTATAAAATATTTATGTCAAGTATTCAGTCAGACTATAAAAACATTCTTCTTTAACAAATTTACGCAATCGTGTCACAAACATATTATAAGGAAGCTGTCTAATGTCATAAGGTATTCTATTATATATTTTAACAGCAATGGCTTGGCAGTTTCTTTGGAAAAATGCACTCTTGCTCATAGGAACTTGCAATCTATAGATATCTCTCTGGCGTAACCTTAGATCTAGCTGAACATATTTTTCAAATAGCTCAGGATTTTAACAACAAATATTCCAGTCTCCAAAATGTAAAGCCCAACCAAAGTTATAAGTTTCAGCCTTTTGAATAAAGGTCGACAAGCTTCCATTGGTCCTGCACCACAAATTGCCCTAATACACTTTTTTTGCATCAAAAATACTTTATTTATATCAGTTGAGTTACCCCACATAATCAGGCCGTACCTTAAAATTGAGGATACATATCCATGATATGCGGTCAGTGCAGTTTCTTCTCCTGCTACAAATCGTAATTTTTTGAGAGCGTGTACAAAACTACTCAACCTTTTACACAGGTCTTCAATGTGCGGTTTCCAGCTACAGTGTTGGTCAAGGATGATACCTAAAAACTTTGCCTCACTAACTTTATCGATTACTACGTTCTGACAAGTGACGTTTAACTGTGGACAATTTGCTTTGTAGTTTGAGAACTGTACTAATTTGGTTTTTAATAGGTTAACACTCAAGTCATTTCGCGTTAGCCAGGAAACAACATCTGCTATAGTTTCATTTACAATCTGGTTAAAATTTGATTTTTGGTCACGATTCGGTATAATAAGTGAAATGTCATCAGCAAACAGTACAGTTTGATAATTGATCTGTTTAGGCAAGTCATTAATATATATAAGGAACAGAAAAGGACCCAGGACACTACCCTGGGGCACGCCACATGTATTATGTAGAAATGACGATTTGTGTGTTTCAACTTCGTTACTCTGAGGATTCCTTTTTTTTATTTCTACATATTGTAAGCGGTTTGAGAGATAACTTTTTAGCCAATCTAGAGCTTGTCCCCTAATACCATAAGTCTTACATTTTTCTAAAAGTTTACAGTGATTTACACAATCAAATGCACGACTCATGTCAAAAAACACCGATACCACGGGTCTTTAGCATCGTCATTCTCCACAATATTTTTTATCAGCGAGTATGTTGCTAGGGTTGTAGATTTGTTTTTTTGAAATCCATTTTGTTCTTTTGAGATTACTTTGTGTTTATCAAAAAAAACTTGTTATTCTATTCAACATGGCCTTTTCAAAGATTTTGGAGAGTATCGGAATCAACGAGATGGGACGGTAATTATTAATATCTTTTTTATCATGTTTCTTGTGTAATGGGACTACTTTAGAAAGTTTCAAATTATCTGGAAACTGGGCTTGTGTGAAAGACAGATTTATAAGATAAGCTAACACTGGTGATAGGAAGTTAGCACAAAGTTTAAATATAAAAGTGGGTAGTTCGTCTACACCTACAGCATTTGTGTTTCGCAAAGACCTAATAATAGACCAAACTTCTTGTGTTGAACAGGGTGTCAAAAATAAACTATCTTTTAAGGAATGAATGTCAACTACGTTTTGTCTGAATTTGGGATTTATTAATGGATTGGTCAAGATTATAAAATGAGTATTAAATAATGAGGCAATGTCAGAAGGATTATTAATTAGTATGTCATTTATTTCTAAACTTTCTATTTCTTCGTGTAAATTCAAATTGTCAGTTTTGTCTTTTATTATATTCCAGGATGCTTTGCATTTATTTTTAGCATTTTTTATTTTTGCGGTATTGTAAATATTTTGCGACTTATTAACACAGCTTTTCAGTAGTTTGGTGTAATTTTTAAATTTGTTCTTATTTTCTAACGTTTTATGCTTAAAGTAGTATGCTCTCATATTTCGTTTTGATATACATGATTTCTTAATGCCTAGGGTAATCCACTTTGGTCTTGAGTTGTTAACATTAATTTTTATTTTTTATACGGAAAACAGAGCTTATAATATAAACAGGTCCTGGTGAAAGCTATTAAATGCTGCATTTAGGTCAGTTTCATCAAACACATCACTCCAACTCAAACTGGAAATTAATTCTACAAATTTCCTCTTGTTACCTTCATTGAAATCCCTGACTATTTGGTACCAACAGATTGGTTGACTTTTTTTAGATGTAGGTATTACAAACTCCAATGTTTGCCCCGTGTCATGATCTGATAAGAATAACGAGTGTACGCTTCCTTTGGCATCATTAATGTTACTTGCAATATGATCAATACATGAGTTTTGTCTCGTGGGCACATTTATATGTAGAACGAGATTATACTTAGCTAACAAGTTACTTAATTCCTTGGCAGCGTTATTTTCTTTTAACGTGTCTATGTTTAGGTCAGGGATATTATTATTTTCTTTTTCCTACGTCTGGTAAGTTTGTGAAGGAGTATGTCTAAACAATTTAGAAAAAATGGTAAGTTAGCCCTATCTGGAACTCTATAGATACAAACTACAATGCAACCAAACATAGGTATTTCTACAGCACAAGCTTCAAAAACCCTATCCTTGGACAGTTCTGCACATATGCTAACTGGCTTGAAGTCAACTGTTTTCCTAATCGCCTGACTTAATGATATTACGATGTTATTACGCCGACTTTAGACATGGCCTAATACAGCATGTCATTTGAACCTTTTAAGACTAACCCAGATTTGATCCAGTGTTGAAAACCTCGACATAGTTTCCCTGTGGAGCAACCAGGCGGAAAAAAAGGCTTCGAAAAAATTGGTGGTTTCGTGTATTTATTGATTGAAAAAAAAAACGAGTTTAGCTTAGAAATTAAAAATATTTAATAAAGAATCCTCCTCTCATTTTGCAGTATGATGTTTTATAGCCTAAAGCCTTCTTCAATAAATAAGCTATCCTCCCCTTTTTTTTCAACGCTACTACATAATATATAGAGATGAAAATAAAATCCCAAAAATTGCGCACGGCCCGCGGGCGAAGTCTGAAGCAAAATTTTTGACAT
This sequence comes from Pyrausta purpuralis, assembly GCA_963924145.1. Lineage (NCBI taxonomy): Eukaryota > Metazoa > Arthropoda > Insecta > Lepidoptera > Crambidae > Pyrausta > Pyrausta purpuralis. The sequence goes on along the minus strand of OZ001669.1, from coordinate 1,429,072 downwards.
TTCGCGTAGACAATTAAATTTTCTGATTGTCTGATTCATCAAATATCATTTTAACTTACGTAGCTATATCATTATTAAATAAAAAAAAAGTAATTTTTTAAGCTTCATTCAAAAATTCTTCCCAATCAATAATTACACGAAAACACTAATTTTGTCTCAGCATTTTACGAGCGCCACCTGGTGGTTTCACAGGGAACTATGTCGAGACTTCTGACACAGGACTCGAACCAGCAACTTCTTGGCTAACCGAGCGAAACGCGTTACCAATTGAGCTACTGTTATTTTCATCTTTATGTTTATAACATTCTAAACCATACATCCTAAACTATTTTAACTACGTTAATTAGAAAGATATTTATGCAACAGAAAATCGGAAAATATATCTTATCATAATTTTCATAAATTTGTCGATAATTTGACATTTCTTGCGCTTCAACTTCGGTAGTGAAAAACTTAATAAACAATAAATTTCGCAAAGCTTACTTAGCTCATTAATCAATTGCAAGAAAGAGAGTCATTCTTACATCGTAACACCCAAAAAATATCGTCGCTGAAAAAGCTTTTCTTCTAAAAGTCCTGAAAGGTTGAAGGTATAAGTCGTAAAAACTGAATGCCTAACACTCGCCACAATTTCGCGACTTTCACAAGTCTTCAAATTAGAAAAGTCTATAAAAATTGGTATAAAAAAGATCTTGTGTTCCGTACTTAAATAAAAAAACATAGTTTTATTCAGTAGGTCGATTCCCGCGAAGATTTTTTGTGTGGTAATTCGATTGCGAGTTTAAGCGTTTTACCTAAAAAATTAAGTCAAATATCCACACCTAAAAAACTATCACACGAACAAAATCTAAATACATAGATAGTGGTGACCTTGAGAAATCAAAAACTATTGAACTATTTTCTTCGACAAAGAAAATTCGATCGGTGGACTTTTTCGTATACAAATTGCGTGAAAATTGACCCCCTGGTCATTGAATATTATTTGATTTTCAGTTTAGATTGCAATAGGATTTTAGTAATTTTACATGTGCCATAAAAATAGAAAGTTATTCTACAATAAATAATAGCGGCTCGATTTAGATGACTGATTATTTTGTCATTAAAAACGACTGATCCAAATAACTTTTGACTAGTGAACAAATTAAGCCTATTATAAAAAATACTTTGGTTTGATTTATTATTTATTTATTTAATAAGCATACAAAGTTTTACAATTAAATAACACTAGTCCCACAAAACTATTTACATAGTTTGTCTATCTATCGGATCACAAGTCACTTACTTAAATACAAAGCTAAGTTAGCTAAAAAAAACTTTTTAAGTTTTCTTTTAAAAACATTTGTATCTTGTTCTCGGCGTATATCCCCGGGTAAACTATTCGATAGGTATGATAACTGTTTCTTTAATGTTCTATCATCAAAGTAGTTATTTACTTTAGATACTTTCAATTTGCCCGTAGACACTGACCGGGTACAATTATTTTTGGATTTCTGTTATTTGAGTACCTTGTAATCAAAGGCGGACGTCCAACGGCAAGAAATGAAATAAAATGAAATGAAATTAATTTGCTTAAAACACGGTACAGATTGATAGAAACAATAATAATGGGTTCAGCGTGTTTTACCGATGTTTCGCTAGGCAAATATTTGCTGTCGTCGTCTTAAATTAACACTGTCATTTATAAATGTCAAAAAAGATTATTACAATAATTAATTATGATATAAAAAAACATTAATAATTAGATGTCAAATGAATACAATTTTAACATGCATTATACAAAAAAAATGTCACAGATAATACAGATATACCTAAACCTAAATAATACTGAGTGGTCTACCTTGGAAATAGGCGTTTAATGTGTCCATCAGAACAAAATAGAACAAAAAGATGGACAGACAACCTTGTAAACATATACTATATTATACATTAAACCTTCATCTTGAATCACCTTATCTATTAAAAAACACATCAAATTCTGTCGTGTATTTTAAATATTTAAGCATACATACATACAGACTGCGGGAAGGGACTTTGTTTTTTACTATGCAATGATGATGATGCAGAAAGTTTGTAATCTGAACGTTTGTAACCGGTTTTTCTCTGTGGAAAACATAATATTCAGCAATGGACATCCTATGACTGATAATGACGAGAAACCAATGAACGCGCGTTATTTTAATTTGCAACGGAACCCCAAATACGCGTTTTAATAATACCTCTCCATGAATAATTTCGCGAATCACACCCTGAAATTCTCATAACATTTTTGAGAATAAATATGAGAATTCCGCCAAGAAAATTGGGCGGATAATAAAGACTTATGGCTGTGTTTTTACGTGCAAATTGTTCGCACATAAAAAGTTGTAAGTACGTGTTTATGAGACGCGGTTAGATTGGATAATTAACAGACGTATTAACAGGGATATAAGGTTTAATTGAGTAAGTTATAATCATTAGCAGTAAAGGAAAGCGGTTGCGAACGCAAGTGCGTCAAATTATGCCAGTCAAATGTTTGAATCTTCTTCTTCTTCTAAGCCTTGTTATACCATTCTCTTGGTGTAGGCCTTTTTTCCTTTATGCCAGTCTCTTTTATCCTGAGCCACCTTTATCCACATCAATCCGGCTTCCCTCTTGATGTCATCACTCCATCGCATTTGGGGTCTTCCCACCGGGCGTTTCTCTCCCCATGGTCTCCATCAACAATCGTCTTACACCAAGAGTCATGTTTGCGGGCGACGTGGCCTTCCTATTCCCACTTAAGCTTCGCCACTCACATTTCCCACTTAAGTGGGAAATGTTTGAATATTGAGTGCAAATTAAATGTATTCTCTTTTACCGAGTTCAAAAAAAGAAGGAAATCAATTGAATGTGTGTGATATTTTTGGAATTTGATAATATTTAACTATGTTGATCTACCAATAAAGGCTTCCAAATAATTGTGCAATATTTAGTAACTGTAATGTTTGAATATTGGTATGTTTGTCAACGGATTGCTCGAAAACAAGAAGTTAAAGCGAAATAATTATTTTTTATTTTGATTATGTATATTTATACTTAAGGTACAGTGTAAATTTCATCAAAATCGGTCCAGTATTTTTTGAGATATGGGTATATAACTAAAAAACATGAAATAAAAGAAAATTAAAAAAAAACGTCAGTTTTTTGAAGGCAGTTTAATTTTGGTTCAATATCTCATTCTTGTATTTGAGCCCAAGAAACTGCTTATTATTAAGAGGGGTTGTGCTTCTTCGGTAACACCCTGCGATAAATAAATGCGAATTGTTTTTTTGGTGAACTCGTGTTAAAATACGAAAGTAATTTCTTAAAATCCTTTTTGGGGTTCTGTAGCCGAATGGCAAATAACGGAACCCTTATAGTTTCGTCAAGTCTGTCATGTCACAGCCACTTTATTCTCTAACTATAAGCATCACACTGTTTAATTTTGTTAACCGCCTTACGATTCTTATACAAAAAATAAAAAATAATGATATTTTAGGAGGGGGCTGCCATACATGAAACTAAAACCGAAAAAATTTTTTTTAGTCAATCCTATGCATGGTGGTCTATGTATAGGTCTGGTCTTTTAAAAAATAAATAGAGGTTTTTACAACCATTTTCTTTCAAAGTCTAACGTTTTATAGCTATTCGCTTCCAAAGTGGTAAAACGGGCGTCCCTCTCCATCTAACTTCTAAACTATGCGAGTGTGAATTTTGAAAAAAATGCTAATTTTTTTGTAGATCTTAACAAATACTTTCAACGGAAATTGGTTTGGACGGGATCGAACGAGAAGTTTTTGAAATATAGCACATTTTCAACAACCGCACACATAGCTTTGTTATTTACACAAACACTATGAAAAACAAAGTTATATTTGCTGTCAACAAAATATTGTGGTATTTTACTAGGTGGAAGTAAGTGGATTCCTTAATTCAGTTAAAGTTGGCACGGAACCCTCAGTGCACGAGTCCGACTCGTACTTGGCCGGTTTTTTAAAATACCCATCTCAACTGTGTACTCAAGTAAATGATTTCATTTCCGCCCACTGGCATTTTTATTTTTATTCGTAATCAGTCACATTTCTTTTTCTGACTTCAAAAACTCAACTTTTTTCACCGACAGTCACATTGGCGTTTCACTCAATAACAAGCATAAAAATAGGCTGAAAATAAACTTCAACACGACTGAAAAAGTTTTGACAAATAAAAAGTGGGATGAGTCGAAACGCCGCTAAACAATTGACATTTTTTTATCTGTGTGGTAAAATAAAAAATCACGTGTATTTCGGGTAGAATAATTCAGCTTTAGAGAAGATAGGGCCTAGGTTTTTTCAACTCCATAAAAAAGGTAATCAATTCGACCTGCATGTAAATTTATGTAAGTGTATGTATGTTTAAAAAAATGTGTAGGTATTCTTATCCAAATAAATATATTCATCATCACGAGCATTTCATTTTAAACAAAATCGCACTTTACATCATTCGATTTCAATAAATATTTTAGAAAATGTCACAGTTTTAAAATAACTCTACATCAAGATAATGCTCGCAGCATAATAAAAACACGCACTCGCGCTAAGCGCTAAGGTTTCAGGCCTCTTACTTCTTATGAAAGTATGTGTTTTGCGTTAAAATATTTTACGGGAAATCCGAAATTTACGCAGGCGATGCCGCGGGGGACCGTTAGTGGTGTATAAAGGTTAAAATTGACAGTCATTGTTACATTAATATTAATATTTTCACCTCAATTAAGCAGAAAAGTAAAATTGAGTATAGAGTAAATCGTCTGCGCTTCCCCAACATTCAATAGTTGGCTGAGGATGTTTTACCACTCACAGTGTTATTTTTGCATTCTTAGCGACGAAACGGTAGCTCAATTGGAAAGAGCGTTGGCCCGGTTAGCCAGAAGATGCAGGTTCGAGTCCCGCTCGCGCGCATGTTTTGGATTCTTATTATAAATAATAGGTTAAGTTTCTGTACCAAGAAGTATGCATTTATTTAGTTTACGTTCTAATTTGAATGAACGTCTGTGCTCTAGGCTTAGAAGCTTACGTTCAAAAAGTTCAGTGTCTCCAATTATCTTTTTGGCTCGCTTTTCAATCGAGTCTAAGGCAGCCAGTTGGTATTTGGCAGAACCATCACTAAGGTGGCAGCAATACTCCATGCATGACCGGACCTGAGCTTGATAGAGTTGAAGAAGCTGCTCCGCGGTGAAGTATCGCCTGACCTTAGAGAGTACGCCTATCTTTCTGGCTGCAGTTTGAGCCACAGACTCGATGTACCGGCCGAAGTCTAGGTTAGATATGCCCAGGAGTTGTAAGCTGTCTGTTACAGAGACAGGCACATTTTGGAAAGTAGGACCGATATCGAAAATTGAATATTTTAATGAGTCCTCTAAAATAAAGACAACCTTTTTTTAAACTTCGATAATTAAAAAATTGTCTAATAAAAGGAAAAAGCTTTGCCGTAAACACTCGGGCCCGAGTGGGCGGCTCCGCTGGGATGGTGAACCATCCAGCGGAGCCGCCCACTCCAGTCCGAGTGCTTTTCACTGAAAATAAATAATCTAAGTTTATTTCAATTTGCTAGGTATGTAATTGAAATTGTATCTTCAAAAGAAAATAGGTCAAAGTATCTTTTCTTGTAAACAAAATCTCTGTGATTTTCCAAGGAAGCGGCTAGGGAAATAATTTAATTGTCTGCTCAAAGGAAGCAACCAAATTATAAATCTTCACACACTTATTGACTTGTTCAGCTTAATAGGCTTTCAGCTTGTGATGTGACCACATTATAGTCTCGACTTAGGATAAAGTTACCACCAAAAAGAATGTGTTTTTATCATTTCAATATAAAGAACGTGTTGGATTGTAGACTTCGCCGAAAAAAGTATTGAAATCAAAATGAGTGCCAAGTTCCAAAGAAAAACGAAGAAAATATGGAGGATAATAAAATTACCATTATAAATAAGCAAGTATACAACTCTTTAGCTTGTTCTATCGCTATTAACTAAAACAATATCTTTTCATTAAAAAAAATGAGTTTGGATATTAGTAACGATGAAAATTAGCTTACGATTTTTACTCATAATTTATCTTTTACTTAGCGTAATACCTCTTTTTGTAAAAACTAGCCAAAACTTGTTCTTTTGCTTGATCATGTCTAGATGCTGTGAATCTTCTTAACATTTAGAGCCTTTTTCAAAGTCTACAGATTACCATTAACTAGGGATGATGACAGTGACTTATTAGGACACTATAAAACAGGATTCATGTCTTAAGAATTTGGGATATACTATTATGATTATAATATGGGGTCCCGGGTTCGATCCCCGAGTCGGCCCAAAAATATATAGCAGAGTTTTTCTGTTCCAAAATTCTTCGAGTAGCCCGGAGTTTGGAAGTTGGCGGTGTTTTACCCCTGTGCCTCGGAATGGCACGTAAAGCCGTTAGTCCTGCGCCTGAACTCTCTCCGGTCGTGTCAGATTGCTGTCCCATCGGGATATGAGAGTGAAAGGAATATAGAGCGCACCTGTGTTTGTGCACACACGCGTGCACAATAATATGTCCCGCGCAGTCAGTTAGTCGTTTAGACTGGCCACCGTAGTTGAAATCGGCTAGGGGGACTATATGGGGACGTCATATACATAAATAGTTTTATTAGTTTACAAACAAAAATAATAATAATAACCGTGAGTCAACGTACAGCCAGCGCCATCTAGTGAATTGTAGCGAAATATCATACATGCAAGCAAGTTAAAAAGTGCCTTTTAATCATCATCATTATTTGCGGAAGGACGTCCACTGATGAACATAGTCAGTCATACCAGTTTTCCACAGCGATCAAATACAAGCGGTCTACATCAAGTTACGCTATCTCTTATATCTTTACAATGTCATTTGTCCATCTTGTCTGAGGACGTCCTACGCCGTGTCTTAGGTCGAAGAGTCTCCAATCGAAAACTTTTCTGCCCCAACGGCCATCAGTTCTTCGCGCTATATGCCCTGCCTATTGCCACTTGAGCTTACTGATTCCCAGCATGTCCGCTACCTTAGATCTTCTACGTATTTCCTCATTTTTTACTCGATCTCGTTGCGAAACACCGAGCATAGCCCTCTCCATTGCTGGCTGCCTTTTAATGTTCTCGTAATATCCCCAACTCTACAAAAACATGGCGCCTGTACCAATTACGCGAGTGCCAGCAACAGCCGCTTGAGAAAATGAATTAAGTGGCTCTTACGTTTTAATTTTAATATACGGCTAATATTTAATTTCGCTTTTAAAATTGAAGTACTGTAAAAGGAGCTATTATCGGAATGAAATATTGTTACTTCAGCGATTGATTTCTTCTTTCCAATTCTTGGTTTTACGCGCTAGCGACGACGTAAAAGGAGTTTAAGGAAAATTGCACAGCGCCTCTAGCGGTCACTTGCAGAACTAAAACTTTCCCTATACTTTTTTTACGTCGTCGCTAGCGAGTAAAACTGCCGTTAACTCATGGTTACGGTATATGACATCTTATTATAAAACAGGTCTTAAGGCGTTAGTAATAGTAATAGTAGTAAGGAAATATAAGAGATTTCTTTATTACAAAAAAGCCATTTATCATCAAAACCATACCACTATAAAAAAACGAGTCATATCGATAGCTAAATGCGTGCTACGTCATCTAGTATAATAATAAATATATAATATAATATAAATAAATATGCGGCAGACAACGACAAGACATGGAGTTCGATTTCTCGTCTGTCACACAGCTAAAGTTGCTTTTTACAAGTGCAAATTATATTAGTAAGTTTTTATAGTGACAAAACACTATAAAAACAAAAATGTAATTATAAAATGGCTTCGTTCATCTTAACCGATTGTTAAATATTTGTAAAACTATTTTCTTCGGATATTGTGAGAGCAATCTCGCAACATTAATGACGTCGCGCAGCCTACGCTTTAAAGTAAGCGCTTGCAAAATTCAACAGGCTTGATAATGTGACGGTGGCCAAGTGGTATAGGCATACGCCCGGATGGCGTAAGACACAGGGTTCGATTCCTCGTCTGTCACACAGCTAAAGTTATTTTTTACAATACTGATACTATAGTATCAGACTGAGTAAACTTAATCTGAACTTACTTTATTCGAGCTTAAACATATGGGTAGATTTGAAGTACGTACTAGCACCGGAGTATCGTAAAATCGTGAGCAATCTTTTATCGTATTTGAAATAGACCTTTTTCATATCTGTTGTGAATCGTATTTCCAAAATAGGCAATATCAAGATAAGCAGTTTGGCATCGATTTACAGAGCCGTTCATCCTTCCCTACTTGTAAATTTATCACCACGCACAATCGTGAGTCATAGTGAAAATATGAACAGAAGGTATACTGCATAATATTTATCGCGTCATTTAAAAAAAAACAAATAATATACTTTCGTTCTATAGGTCGTATTCACGTAGCCTTTTTAGGGTTCCGTAGCTGAATGGCAAAAAACGGAACCCTTATAGTTTCGTCAAATCTGTCTATCTGCCTGTCTGTCTGTTTGTCTGTCCGTCCGTATGTCACAGCCATTTTATTCTGTAACTATAAGCATCACACTATTGCAATTTGGTAGGAATCTGTATCCTGTTAACCGCTTTACGATCCTCATACAAAAAATAAAAAATAATGACATTTAAGGGGGGGCTCCCATACATGAAACTTAAACAAAAAAAAAATGTTTAGTCAAACATATGCGAGTGGGGTGTCTATGGGTAGGTCTTTTAAAATGACATAGAGGTTCTTCAAACCATTTTACTTTAAAGTCTAACGTTTCAAAGTTAGACGCTTCTAAAGTGGAAAAATGGGCGTCCCTCCCATCTAACTTCTAAGCGAGTGTAAATTTTGAAAAAAAATATATAATGTAGATCTTAACAAATACTTTCAACGAAAATTGGTTCGGACGGGATCGAACGAGAAGTTTTTGAGATATAGCACATTTTGAACAACCGCAAACATAACTTTGTACTTCATACAAACACTATGAAAAACAAAGTTATATTTGCTGTCAACAAAATATTGTGGTATTTACTAAGTGGAAGTAAGTAGATTCCCTAATTTAGTTAAAGTTGGCAAGGAACCCTCAGTGCGCGAGTCCGACTCGCACTTGGCCGGTTTTTAGGGTTCCATAGACGAATGGCAAAAAACGGAACCCTTATAGTTTCGTTAAGCCTATCTATCCGTCCATATGTCGCAGCCACTTTAATATGTAAAAATACCTAAGCATCACACTGTTGAAATTTGGTAAGAAAATGTATCCTGTTAACCGCTTAACGATTCTTATACAAAACATAAAAAATATGATATTAAGGGTGATGGGGGGCTTAGGAGGGGAGGAGATATTAACAAATACTTTCACCTTGGTTTGGACGGGATCGAACTAGTAGTTTTTTAGCACGTTTTCAACAAACGCAAACATAACTTTGTTCTTCATACAAACACAATGAAAAAAGTTTTATTTGCTGTCAACAAAATACTGTGGTATTTAAACTAAGTAGAAGTAAGTGGATTCCCTAATTCAGTTAAAGTTAGCTGGCACGGAACCCTCAGTGCGAGAGTCCAACGCACTTGGGCGGTTTTTTTAAGTCCCCTTAGCCGATTTTGACTACGGTGGTACAGTCATAACGACTAACCGACTGCGCGGGACATATTATAGTGCACAAGTGTGTGCGCAAACACAGGTGCACTCTCCATTCCTTTCACTCTCATAGCCCGATAGGACAGCAATCTGACACGACTGGAGAGAGATCAGGCTCAGAACCAACGGCTTTACGTGCTATTCCGAGGCACGGGGGTGAAACACCGCCAACTTCCAAACTCCGTGCTACCCTAAGAACTCAGGTATATATTTTTGTCTCTACCCGGGGATTGAACCCGGGACCTCTGGCGCAGCTGTTGCTTTAAAGTGCGACCTTCTCACCGCTGCACCACAGAGGCATTTTTTAAAGTAGGTAACTAGTAGTGAGCTGTTATTACTCTTACTTCGTATAGATAAGCTATGCCAAGCAAAAATAGTGTCGCAAGTACGATGAACAGGATTATGACGCATTTCTTGAAATTCGAATTTCGAATATGAGTTGATGACAAGTGGCGTCAAATAAGGCGTCAAAGGATCCGTTCGTGGTGTCAGTTCCAATACGCTAGTAATAAAGTAGTTATTTTTTATTATTTTTCCTGCTGTTAGATTATTCAGGGAGTACTTGCATCTGAGGTAATCAGCTGGTGCCTAATACAAATGTATTTTCAGCTAAGACTATTTTGAAAGTAGACGGAGGACGTAAGATGATAGATTTAATTCGGAACGGTTATTCCGTTGGTATATTTTGGTCATTTCGTTAGAGTAAAAAATTTTCGGGTATACATAGTAAGCAGGTACAGCGTACAAAGTTCGTAAATAACAGAAGCAGACAACATGTACGAACAACGTGTCTCGTGATATTATGAAATCAAATGGCCCTTCTAAATCTTTCTGTCTTATAGCAGCGGTTGTAGGCAAATATACGGCCACATTTCACACGCTGTTAGGCATTTCTGTGAGTATTTGTTCAGTGTGCCATGAAATCATTCAAATACGAATAAAAAAAGTTTTGAATGTGTCATTTGTTGTTATAGTTTTATTTTTAAGATTTTTTATTAGGGTTTCGTAGCCGACATGACATAAAACTTCTTACAGTTTCGCCAAGTCTGTCTGTCTGCATGTCTGTCTGTCGGCCTGTCTGTCTGTCTGTCTGACCGTCCGTATGTCACAACGACTTTATTCTGAAACTATTAGCATTACACGGGTGAAACTTGGTAAGAAGATGTATCCTATGAACCGCTTTACGAATCTTATACAAAAAAATAATATGGATAGGACTTTTAAAATGACATGCAGTTTCTTCAAATCACTTTATCTCAAAGTCAAATATTTGTAAGATGAATGCTTTCAAAGTAGTAAAATGAATTAATGAATGAAATTTATTTATTACAAGTAACAATGACTCATCTTTGTTAGTGTAACTTATAAACTATGTTAGTTGAATACAATAAAATACATACATTAACTTACTTATCAAATGAAATAAAATTAATTTAAAGCGGCCAATTCTGCACCACTCCCCCCGAAATGGTACGTAATCGACCGACGTATAGGCAGTCTAGTCTGCTGGCAATCATGTTCAGGATGCTGTTACCACTCCCCCGCACCCTGCGCACCAGGGACGCGCACCGCTTGCGCATAGTTCAAATAAAAAAAATCAAAATATTTATTTACTTTTAACAATCTATTCAGTAACAAGTAAGTGGCTAGAGTCTCCTTTTAAGTACAAAGGTACTTGTGCCAGGAGCCTCTGCTCTTCCATAACATTGTTATAATTTTATTTAACAATAATATGAACTTTTAACCTAATTAAAACATGTGTACAGAATTTACAAAATATACAAAAAGAAATGTGTGTGTGTGTGTGTGTGTGTGTTTTTTGTGGTATGTGTGTGTGTGTGTGTGTGTGTGTGTGTGTGTGTGTGTGTGTGTGTGGGTGTGTAGTGCATTTCACCGTATAATGTAAGATAGTTTAGTTTCATCACGATTTACTTTACAGTTTTCTTACAGATTTTATGATTCAATTATATTCAATTTAAATTATTTCAAAATTAATTCAATCTCTTCATACTTAAGACTTTTTATCCATGATGTTAAAGTTAATTTACAGGCGTATAGTTGCGTAGAAGCAATCTACGCCAACTGCAGCGAACATCCCCGATGCGCTACAGAAGCGGGGCAGTCGCAACAGCACCCTGAAAGCGTTATTATACTGGACACGGAGAGCGCTATAAGCCTATTGAGTATATCTAGCCCAGAGGCTGCACGTGTAAAAAGATGTACAGTAAGCCCTGAACAACGTTATCTTTCGTCGCGTGTTCAGCGCGCAAACCTCCGAGCCAGCGCTCTCCGTTCACTCTCAATATCTTCATCGTCCTTGAGGTAGGGAGTCAACATATGACCAAAGTATTTGAACTTAAAAACTCTTTGTAAAGTGTTGTTAATAAAATGCCCCCCCCCCCCTCATAACTTCCAAACTAAGCATGTGAAAATTGAAACAAAAATTACACAATTTAGATCTTCACAAACACTTTCAACGAAAACGAGATCACACTAGAAGTTTATGGGATATAGCACATTTTCAGCAACTGCAAATATAACTTTCTTCTTCTTACAAATCCTATGAAAAACAAAGTTGTTTTTGCTGAAACCACCAAAATATGTGGTATTTTGGCTTGGATGAATCTAAGTAGATGTAAGTGGACCCCTAATTCAGTTAAAGTTGGCACGGAACCCTCAGTGCCTGACTCGCACTTGGCCAATTTTTAAACAAAAATAAACATGCGGAAGATTGCTTGTACGCTGCATGTTCTTTGCATTTCAAATAAATGTTTTAATTAATATTAGTATGTTGTAATGTTGTAGCATTGAAACTACTAGTACATCTTGAAGACAGGTGAAAATGTTTCTTCTTTTAAAATCTAACGTTTGATAGATAGACGCATCCAAACTGGTAAAATGGGCGTCCCTCGCACTCTAATTCTTAAACTAAGCGAGTGGAAATTAGTACTAACTAAGTAATCAGTACATAATAAATGATTGATTGATTCGAAGTGAGGCCCGTTTTGTGTCTTGTTTGCAAGTAATTTTTGTTGAAATATAGCAAGCGTTAGAGACCTCGATTATACAAACTCTGTGGAATCTGATGCAGATGTCTTTGTTCACTGCACCAGAATCAACCTCTTTCTAATATTACACGGAAATTTTCAACTTGTTTCTTAAGAATCGCCGGTTTTATCCCAGATGAGAATGATTTACGTTTATCCCCTCCAAACCCTATCTTATAGCAGAAATGAATAATATTCGCGAAAACCCCTTAGTCCTACATATAACGGGGATTAAGAATATACAGTGCGAATTTGAACGAATTCGCTTCAGGTAACGCTAGGGATGCTATCATTTTAAACTTATCGAAATCGAGTCTTAACATTATTTTATTTAATAATCTTTTTCTTTGTAAATCTGTCTCAAAATTATTTAAAACGTAATTTTAAAAAATGTACGAGTACCTAAAATTACAAAGGACATCCGATAGTTAGTAGGCAAAGAAAGATAAAAATAAGTCCGGCATGACATAAACCTTTTGTTTGTGTATGAAGTGTTTTAAGAAAATAAAAAAAAACGTTTTGTAAACTTAACTATGTATATTGAAGTAAGATTTAAATTTTATAAGGGTACCTATTGTAAGTGTGATTTGTATCTAGGTATCACCCAGACTGGAAAGCATTTTAAAACATAATCTTTAGTACCTACCGAATAGAATTATGTACCAAAATGACTTATATTTTGGTACGTAATTCAGATTACATCGTCACTAGTAGCACTTATCATAAGGCGTTTTATCAATAGTACCGTTATCCAAATTGTCGATACTTTATTTTTTTATCGACATCCTAAGTTTTGACATCACTAGCAAACGTTATTTGCTCGGGGTGAGCGTTCGTGCGTAAAAAGAATTCGTGTAGTCTGATTATGTGGGAAATATACAGGGTGTTGAGATACTCCAATTGATTTAGTAAAAGATTCGGCTTCATGCGAAACTTTACCCTTTTTGTCTTTTTTTTTCTCGACTAAATTAGCAGAACGTCCATTGCTAAATTTAGATCTTTCTCATGATTTTCCTTTACAACTGTAGTGTGATCCTGCTATAATTTTAGTCGTCTGTCCATCTTTCTGGTGGACTCCAACCCTGTGCTTTTGGTCAAAGGGAAATTCTGAAATTTATGACTATTCAGATCCCATGGACGGTTTTTTTTCTTATTTCAACTTATTTGCACATTAGTTTGCGCAATTAGCGGTTTTTATAGCATTCTCTACCAGTCAACTGTTTAGGAATGTAGGTAGATTGTTATTTCTATTGACACTTGAGCTTGCTGAACAAATTTGAATATGGAAATTATTAGGATACATATTCATATGATGTGTTTACATAACAAACATTTGTATCAAGTTATAATGTTTTGCAGAGTTGTGTGTTTGTGAGATTCATCAGTAAACAAATATTAATGTTATTTCAAACAAACAAATCTCCGCTTTTGTTTATAAAAGGAAAACGAGATTTAAATTGTAAAATGATTTTATAAGCTGCATTAAGGAGGTACGACATTTCCATAAAAGAAATTCGATGCGGAATTTGGACTCTGTCACTTATAGATAGAGCACAATTTATTATAACGACGAAAATAAATAATTATTTTCGACAATCAGATAGGAAATTGATTGCCATTTAAATTGGCGTAATTATTATCAAAATCAGCGTTTATTTTCGTATTGCTGAGATATTTATTATAGAGACTTTGTTTGTTGGTGTAAGGACAAGGAGAAAAGGAAAATTATATAGCCCAGAGCATCTGGACTGTAACTTCGATTAACTGTATTTAGGGTTCCGTAGCCGAATAGCAAAAACGGAACCCTTCTAGTTTCGTCAAGTCTGTCTGTCTGTCCGTCCGTACGTCACAGCCACTTTATTCTGTATCTCTCTTTCAATACATAGATGAAGCTTGATAGGAAGGTGTATCTCGATAAGCGCTTTACAATTCTCATATATGGAACTAAGGCAAATATTTTTTTCTCTAACCTATGCATCTCAGTCTTATCATCCCATCAGTCTATTGATATGGATCTTAAAATGACATCGATGTTCCTAGAACTATTTTTTCCTTCCAAAGTGGTAAAATAGGCGACCCCCCCCCCCTCTCTAACTTTTGAATGAACGAAGCAAGTGGCGATTAAAAAAAACACAAAAATTACTTACAACTAAAATTGGTTTGAACAAGATCGAAGTAGTGATTTTTGAGATATAGCACATTTTCAGCAACAACAAAAATATAACTTGTCCTTTATACCAATACTATGAAAAACAAAGTCATTTTAGCTGGTAACATAAAAATGTGATATTTTTGCTAAGTGGAAGTGAGTGGAACCCTTATTTAGTTAAAGTTGGCACGGAAACCTATCCTACTCGAAAATTTGTAACAACGTTCATATTCCTTTTAACTTACTTCTATCTCTTTCTAAAGTTAGTAAAGGGATAAAGAGTAAATACACAGCAATATTTCTTTAATAAAAACGAATTAGAACTAAAACTTAACTAAAACGTACGATCATGCGGCTGTTGACAACAGAGTTTATTTACAAATAGCTATCTTTCGTATTCAGAGATTCAATGATTCCGCCGGACAAAACAATACTCAATAAAACTTTTGCCACCACTCCTTCCAAAAATTGCAACCCCTGTATAGCCAGGACCTCATTTTTTATCAATAAAAGAAACATCATCATCATTATTAGGAAAAATTAACCATTGCTGAACACAAATTTCCCCACATTTCCAAGGCAACGCGACCAAGCGGTCTCGACCAGGTCTTCAGCCATCTTGTCGATGGACGTCCAATATTAAATATTAAATCTGCGTGTCCGCCTAAAATTTAACCCCTCTATGTCCCCGAATAATATATCACTAGTGTGCACTCGTGACCTCATTCCAAACACCTTCACGTCTGGTTTCGGCATAATCGATAGTATTCTGAATATAATGACGATGCAGAATGGTGACCACCTATTGGCGTATTTCGGAGTTGGCTAGGTTCCTATACACATATGTAGGGTGTATCGTATAGCGAAATCAAAACAGCCTCTCTATTAAAACCCTTGCTTATTTTTACAAAAACATTTTATTTAAGTATTTAAAAAACTTTATGCACAAACAAACGGTACTTAATGCTAAAAACATTCTCTACCAGTCAACCATAGGTCTACACAGAGAAAATATAATATTATTCAAAACGATTCTGCAATGCTCATATTTCAATTTCACTAAAGTAAGAAATTAATTTATGCAGTAAACTATTTTAAAATTTAAACAATATAGTACCAAGTTTGCAGTTTCTGACAATGGTGTCTGTCAAAATATTTCCTATACCTTTAATTTCGCAATTAAAAATTTACGGCAGAAACTATGAAATAATAAGTAGAAGTAGATTTTAGAGAAGTCACCGTCGCCTTACCACCTAAAGAGCTAAAGTCGCTAGCACCTCCCGTCTTTGTTTGAAGTAGCACTCGTTTTTGTATCGCGTTAGCAAGCGATTTTTAATTGAATATGGTAAAGCGCAAACCTCGACCCTGCGTCAACAATTTTGACATAGCATTATCAATACATCCTGTATCGTCCAAGCAAAGGATACCGATTCCAACTGCCACTTCCAGTTTTTAAAAAGTCCAAGTCTTATTATTGTGTTTTTCGAGAAATCTAGACTCCCATTTTTCACAAAATACGAGAGGCTATTTCAAACTTCAAGCATGTTTCACGGACGTGAGCTGAATGAGAAATTCGCAAACATACGGTCATTTTGCTCACTCTTACTGGAGTGGCTATATCAGATGTTCTGTCTCCCTCGCACAGTTTGTTTCGTAACCGTTTAAAGTTGAGGCATGTTCTTGAATGCCGTATTTATAAAGTTGTTTTAGAGCCTGTGATAGGTTCAGCCCGTTGTGGTTAATTTTGGTAAGGGTCTAATTTGAAATCTCGCCCTGTCAAGTACTGTATCTTCTATGTTTAAATAATAAATATATCTGGATAAAATTGCAACTATAGTATATTTTGAAAGTCACAAGAGTTTGCGAAAACTTTCAACCAAATTTGTTAATTGACTTTTATAAAATAAGCTTTTTTCTCTGTTTGAAATTCAAAAATAATAACTTAATTTTAAATTCGATTAAAAGTCTGGAAGACGGTCTTGTGTA
This sequence comes from Pyrausta purpuralis, assembly GCA_963924145.1. Classification (NCBI taxonomy): domain Eukaryota; kingdom Metazoa; phylum Arthropoda; class Insecta; order Lepidoptera; family Crambidae; genus Pyrausta; species Pyrausta purpuralis. The sequence continues at coordinate 1,412,222 of OZ001669.1, read as the reverse complement.
TTTTTGAGACTTGACAAAGTCTCAAAAAATTACAAAATAATTTTGCATGCAAATTATTTCGTAAAATCAAACCTTATAGCTCATTATTTCTTTACCCAAAGCTTGTCTGGGAGAGATCGCTTATAGCGATAAGACCGCTTAAATTGTACATTTCCTCGAAATGAATTTGTAATTGACCTATCTAATGTGCAATAAAGAGTTATCTTATCTTTTAATTATGACTCAATGCGGAATGGAATCTTTAGACGTTAGAGATGGCAGAACCTCAAAAACTAGCGTGAAAGGTTTCAAACCATACAATTCGTCAATAAAATAGTATAGGCAGGGATAGGTACCAAATGTAGACCTTTCAATTAATATCATCTTTCATTTGATTATCTGTGTAATTCAGTTTACGCCATTAGACCTTCTCTGAGTGAAATGAACCCACTTAGGCTTAAGATAAAGGTAGAACGGCCAATAGAATTAAGACGGCCCGTAAGTGAATTATGAAGCTATTTCAGGGAATTTCCAAAGGATATAACTTACGACGACGAAGACATATATTGCTCGTACTGTTCACTGCAGGATGATATTAAGCAGTACACGCGTTTTAATGCATTCACACGAACATCATTTTCGCAATGACCCGCAAAAAATCATCCCTTTTTTTTACCTTTGTTTCTCCTAAGTAAAGGAAAAATGCGGAGGGTTGCACATCACACGACAATGCATGGTTTGAGACTCTCGCCGACATGCAAAGACATTGAGACGGCATAGATGAGGAAGTGATGCTGCGATCCCGGGCAGCATGCAGTTTAAATGCCGAGTGTGTGACCGTATTTGTCGTTCGCGTATAGGGCTCTACAGCCATGAACGGTATTGTAATAGACGCTGATTGAATCATCTTTAAAGATGGATCAAGGACCATGATGATGAGGAGTTTTGTCATTAAACTGAACCAGTTCCACAGTATGCACAAACACAGCAATTACCATGGCTACATCATTATTTCAGCCAAAGCACGTCCACTGCTGAAAATAGGCCTCCCCCACCGCTTACTACAGCGACCAATCACTAGCGGTCTGCATCCAGTTTGATCCTGCGATCTTTACAAGGTCGTCTGTCCATTTTGTCGATGGTCCTACTCTGCATCGTCTCTCTCTATAAAATTACATTATTTCTAGGTTTTAAATTCCTATGCTATGAGCATATTAAGTAATCGCTGAATCAATATTTAATACATTTCCTAAATAGTCTCGGTATTGCAAATATTTCCTAGAGTTAATAATCTTCCTGTAAAATACATATTGATAATATTCCTTGACCCTGAGTGGCTTTTGGACTGCCTTGAACTTAAATGGATTAAACAAAATCGCAATACGCCCCTGTTAAAAATAGTGACGCTATTCATTTAACTTCGGACTTTAGTCCTGTAATAGGCAAAACAACTTTTACCCCTAACACCCGGACAAGGGTTGTCTTAATGGTTGACAATATTAAAACGATCGTGGCACCGCTCATTGACTTTTGTAGGCTTCTCGTAAAGGTGTCGAGTTGGATGCTGTTTTAAATTGCAATTTAAATGGAGTACTAGATACTTGTTCAGTAGAAACGCTGGTCTCTTGAGGTGGAATCATCATTATCAAACATTATAAACAAAAATTTATCCACTTTCAAAATAACACTAAACGCACTAAAAATAACGCTAACAGGCAAGTAAACATACGCATGATGTATTTTTTATTTAGTATGGGTTCGCTCTTTACTCCAAACCAAGCCTAGTGCGACTAAGACGAAGTCGAAGATGAAACGAGCTCGCCCAGAAGTAGTGTGTTCACTCAAACTTTGAAACTGGTCAAGTAACTTTAAACATGCCTATTTAAGTATTACAAATAAAATGAATTTTCGTAAAAGTATTCACACAATACCATTTTTTTCAAAGCTACAATGTCGTAAGTTATTCCGTGCTCGAACATGGTACAAGTGCACATACGACACTAAACTACGATAATTTTTCCACAGAATAATGTCATATGTGATTATCCGCCAGCATCATGTACACATAAAAATGCAGTATGGCTACATATGACATCATTTTTTTGAATTTTTATAAATTAAAAAAATATATATCAGAACCTATATTAAGTACTTATATTGCGTAAGGCACACAGGCAAAACGTGTCATCTTTTGATCAATTTGAAAAGTGACCAATGGTAAAAACCGACTGCTGAATTTTTTTTATAGTATTTTCTTCTTTAAAATGATGTAAAATACATTAAATTGAATTAGATTTTTTTTTTGTCTAATGAGCAATGCGTGCGCAGATCCGTCGGACGTAAAAAGTTGCCCTGCACGACGTAAGCATACATACGTCATATTACTACGGACATTAATCAGCAACGTCGTTGTACCTACTGCGTTACTCCGGATCTATTATGTTTTTTTTTCTTAATTGGTATTTAAATTTTCGGTGTCGGGTCTTTAAAACCAAAAATGCAATAGAATGATTTTAGGATTTTTATCAAATACGTCGTTGTTCTAAGATCATGACGTATATAAAACTTATCCTATTAGGATACTTTTTATCTCGTTCGACGAAGCTGGGGCTGGGGTGGCACGGGGCCGGAGCGATACAAAGTTCGCTGGGTCGACTAGTTCCTGTTATACTCGAAATTATATTACCTAGACATTTCCAAGATTTTAATGGGTAAACTGAATGAGATGTTTTAGTGGCGTTTTATAGACGGACACAACTTACACCTGATTGGATGGTGTTAGATTATTTCATGCGCTTTCGATCGCATCTTTATTTTGATGCAGTGATTGGTTTAATATTTTTTATTTCTTCTGTTCTGAAAATTGAACTTTCATGTTAAGATAGACGGGTGGAAAATAGCTTTTCCATCCCAAGGGTGGAAAGTAATTTAGTTTTAATTGCTACGATCAGACATGGAGCTAAAGGTAATTAAGTCACATTATATTATTAAAATAAACAAGCTTTTCATATTTTTAAGATTATATGCGTGTTTATTATGGTCACTGATTTGAAAAATGTACAATTGGTCTAATTTTTTACAATTTAAAATCTACAAATATATTTCGGTTTCCTGCCATACAAAGTGTCACTTTTTTTTTTCATTTTAAATTGTCACATTTTCTTTGTAGTTTGTCTTTGACGATTATTTTTTTTATTTTGGTCGATTATTGCATACATGATTAAGCAAGAGGAGGCGACTTGCCGCCATTCTTGTTGTTCATCAATCTTTTTACTCACTCACACCTTTAGCTGTCATTCATAGCACTATCTCATGGGGAAAAATTGAACCTGGAATTTGACATAATCTGTGGTAGTTTTGGTAACAAGTAACCTTGTTTTCGCAAGGTTCCGTTCTTCCCCTATTATTATTGTCTGTGAGAAAAAATTGATCGATATTTTTAATAATGATTTGAAATATTTGATATCGTCCGCGTTTTATGTAGTACTCTGTTGTCTTCCGTGCCTTTAATGTCCTTCTAATCTTGTGTTTTATGTATAACGACAGTAAACAAACTGATATGTGGTGTAAAAACTTGAGATTTCATCTCTCGCCAAACAACATAATATCTAAATATATATTTTTTTCCTCACAGTCGAAGTTGAAAATAGTATGTATAACTCGGGTGAAAGTACCCATTTCACTCTCGAATTATTAGCGCTCTCACTCCGTTCGAGCGCTAAGAACTTCTCGAGTGAAATGGGTCACTTTCTTCCCTTTTATAACAATCTACTATTCCTATCTTATCTATATTAAGTATTTTCTTTCTCTTTGATATATAAAAAAGGTCCTATAACACCTGTTATTATTCGAGGACGGGTGAACCGATTTTCATAATTTTTACTTTGTTGGATTTGTCGCCTTCCTGACTAGGACATAAAAGGGGATTAAGTCCACTCTAAATAATACTAGAATGTATATGTTATAAAAAAAACTAGCTCGTTTAATTTGATAGAAAGTGACAAAACAGTGTAAAACCTAAAAAAAATATAAGACTGTTTGAGTTATTACGAATAAGGGAGTAAAACATTCCCTCTCTGTGACAGATAAAAATAGGCTCACAAGGTTTTTTTTTAATAATTAAAAGGTCTACTGTAGAACAAAACCGTACAGAAACCGGCCTCTATTCTGAAATACGCTTACCTTAGTTCCGACCTTACTGTTGTTTTACAGTCACTAAATCTAGTCTAGATTAGTTTTATCTGCCAAGTAAATATGCCATACGAAGTGTGTGCTTAGTCTCAATTATTCGTTTAGTGCCTTGTTTTCGATGGTAAAATAGCAGTTCTATTCGGTTCGTTAATTTCGCTCCAATTGTTTTTTATACATCGTCATAATTATACATAAATTACATATTTCGTTTCAATGTCACAAGTTCAATTTTTTTTTTTTAAATAGGTACAAATAACCATGGAGACCCTAGCTTTGCCGCGATTGGCTTGTTTCACAATGTCTTAATAAGTCACCAACGTTGTCTGTCCATTCTTTATAGTACATTACTTTCTACATTTGCTATTTTATGTGCTTATTTTTCGATGTAGAAACAGGCCTAATTTACCTTAAAGTAGACTGGGACATTATAAACATTAGTTTTTAGGATTAAGACAACCTTTTTACACTTAAATTATATAATATTAATGTAAAAAGTGTAAAAAAACAAGTTGAAATAATCACTTACCAAATTTTGTGCAAAGACTCTACTGATGAATATGAAAAACTTTTAATATGAGGGCAATAAAAATAAATAATCAAGGGAAAAAAATGCTGTTCCATACAAAAGTTTCATTGGCGCGCGGTCAAAATGTATGAAATACCTGTTTTTTTTCTCACGAAATCTTTATTAAAAGTAAATGTTGATCATATCTATCAGTGGAGTCTTCACACAAATTTGGTCACTGATTAAAATTTCAGCCTGTATAAATGAATAGGTACATAGAATAGGACCCCTGAACCACTCCGCCTTCACTCGTTAGTTGGGACTCTAGAGGACTTCTGAATATTTAACGAAATAGCGAGGAAGGGTTAGAATAGTTTCAAAGTTCCGAGTTTGAATCTTGGTGAGGTCACGCTTGAGTATGTGAGCTTTGTGTCAAGGTTCGGGAAATTCTTCAGTTAACACACAAGTGGAAAACATTAATCCCATCAAAAACATTTTCATGTAAAATGTCGCCAAAAGACGAGATCGTATTATTTTTAACCGACTTAAAAAAAGAGGAGGCTATCGATTTGACTGTATGTTTTTATTGTGTCTGTGTTAACCTAACGCTAACCTAGAGGTTATACCTCCTCTATTGGTCCCATTGTTGCCAAGTCGGGATCTGATTCTGGGATCTTGATGCAATCGAGGGGAACCCTCAAATTTTAAAGGCACGTATAGTGTTTTTTACTAGAATCTTAATGTTGACGTGTTGTTACGTCTGATAGTTAACATTTTGGGAAGCTAAGCTGTTTGTGGAAGTCACTAACGGTCAATAGTTTACTTAAGACTTTTCAGTAAATATAGTTATGAGATCTCATGTAGAGCCAAGCTTTTAACCCTTTGTGTTCTTATTTTACTTACAAACTCACTACAAAATCTTTTTAAACTTGACTCTTTAATGAATAAAACACTATTTTACGGAAAAAAAGATCACAGGATCACACTGGATGCAAACCGCTTACAACTGGCCGCTGGAAAACCGCACGAGAGACGTATGTGCAGCTGTGGAAGTCCTTAGGCTGATAATGATGATGATGATACTAGTATTTTAAATGAAACTTCTGACTTCTCGCAGATTTATCGCTATAAAAATAAAAGCACATCTTCTGAAGTCACAGTAAATGCTTCGTTAATTTCCTTCAGTTGAATTGAGATTTACAAGTATTTAGAAGTTGGAATCCCTGGTGGTGCCTATATTAAAAAAAAAATATATAACAATAGTGAAACTTCCAGAGATTACTTCAAATGAACAAAGCGAGAAAAGCGTCCTGATTGAAGATTAATCTTTTGACATTTCTCGTTGGATTCCGTTGAGATATCATTGTGTTAGAAATGCGAAATAATTTGAAGTGGCGCCTTGGTTTTAGTCATATGAAAGAAAGAAAGGAAGAAAGAAAGAAAAAGTTATTATTGAGAGGGCATCACTAACACTCATATACACAGTATTATTACAAAAAATACTATTAAGGGAAGAAAACTAAATAACACAAAAAAAGTAAAAACGAAACGATAATTTTTTTTTACACTACGCTGAATAAAAGTATCCATTCAATCAGTGAGTGTCGCAGCGCGTCTGTCACACACACAGTGTGTCTATGACACCTAGAATAGAATATGTCATCAATTGTTAGAGTTTTTCCTACTTTACCATTGTTTCCTTGAGAAATACTGACAAAATAATATCTTCTTACTGTGCCAATGTCAAACGTTGGTTTCTATTATTATTTTGCGGTACCGATATCAGACGTGGAAAACACCAGATAACCCTCTTCGTAGCTTACTAGCTACGGCGTAGTATTTCGTAGATACGCGCTAGCTACGCTGGTGGGTGCGAGTTTCCCCATTCGTTTTGTCCACACCCCAAATCGAATTCCCCCATTCGGATATCACTAAAAAAAACTCTCTGTATAACATAACAATCTTATTCATAAAGATGAAATAAGAAACCAAAAATTTGCGCACGGGCGGGACTTGAACTAGCAACCTCTTGGCTGACCGGGCCAAACGCTCTACCAATTGAGCCACCGTGCTGTCAGTTCGACCCTGCTAAATTTGGTGTCTCTTATGGATACGTCATTGCGTGACGCTTAGCGCCATCTAGCCGTCTGTTTATGAAACAGTGGGCCCAAGCAGTTATTCTTTACAGAATAAACTCAAACTACTGGAAATTGATAAAGTTTCGCTGTCTAATGAATTGGAGTGTTTTTAACACTCACAGTGTCATATTTCATCTTTATGAGTATAAAATATGACACTGTGAGTGTTAAAAACATTCGAAACCATAACAATCTTAATTCTTTCCAAAAGTGTTGTAAATTTCAAGTCCCACGTACACTCTCGATATACTTTGAGAACAAGTTTTCAAATAAACTACAGCCGTCCTAAACTTCAAATCCTTTGGAAACTTTAAACAACTCCATGCAATATCTGGCCAAACAAAACTGTTACAAGAAATATATCCGCTCGAAGAGCACGCTGTTTTGTCTGTGGAAAGTTTTGGATTGAGACCGCGCTTCTCAAACATTATGAATGTGTAAGTCACGCACTTATAAGTTACCGCTACCCACCGATAGATGGCGCTGGCTATCTGTTCACTCGCGGGAACTGTTGCTTTATTCCATAGAATACAAGCGACCGTCCATGCATCAACTCGTAACTGCTAGATGGCGCTGCCTTTACGATACCTCGCGACAATGATTGCTCTTTCCAAAACGTTATAAACGTGGCTAATACTCGTACTACAAAACATTAGTATGTGTAATATTTGAATTGCCTAATGGGACCTTATTGATTTAAGTTATTAGTTAAATGTATTCGACCACTCATACGGAGCACTAGATAGTCAGGTTATCATACCATTCAAGCTTTTGGATCTTTGAGCTCTACCTACATACCACTCATTTGTTGTGTATCTTAGTAGTTCTAAGGTTAAACCAAAAAAAAACTTGTCTTCTGACTCCACTGTTTATTTACAAGCCATTCCTGTTATAAACAAAAATACTTTTCTGTTTGTCAAGCGACGCTGCGGCACCGTTTTAAACTCCTAAACGCAGCGGCTGATACCGATAGAGTATTAGAATTAGGTTATTCTTGTTACAGAAGGTAACTTTAATAACTGGACTATTAAAAGGAGTTGATTGATACTCCATTCACCATAATCGGCTGAGTAGTACAACCAAAAATGAAGAACACACATACCCATAAATACATATGTAGATCCCTACCAACAAATCACATTATTCCATACAACTTCTGACAGATTAAGCTATAAAATTACTATACAATGCACTTGAAAAAAGCAACTCTGTCAGACGACGAATCGAACCCCGTGTCTTACGCTAACCGGGCGTATGCCTATGCCACTCGGCCACCGATACATTTGGTGTAGTGCATTAATGTATCGGTGACCGAGTGGCATAGGCATGCACCCGGTAAACGTAAGAAACGGGATTGGATTCCTTGTACAAAGTACATTTTAATTAAAATAATCTATAAATGTTTGTTGCTAGGCGCAGTGGTGCATACGTTGTTGCGTCCTACATTTTGTCTTACATGCATTTGTCACTTTACATTTTTACCTTAGTACTCAATTAGACGGCAATCGGTTAGTAGTCAAGACGGTAGTCGACTTGCATTTTATTTCCGTGCCCCTATATTTGATACTCACCCTTACTGCATTTGCATTTGCATTGACATTTAATTACAAACATTCCTCGTCTGACACAGTTATTTTTTTCAAGTGCTTTTTATATTAATAAGTTTGCTTAGTGACAAAACGTGAAAGTTACTTACAATATGGCAACAGACTGCTAAAATCATTACTCTACGGTAGTCGGTGAAAAAGGAATGCCTAAATCAAGCCTGCTTACAATATTCGTAAAGCAAAGTAAAACAGACTTAATGTAAGTTTGAGAACCGGTACAATTCAACTTTCATACGGACTTGTAGAGAATAGGGACTTTAAAATTGAGCCGTGAGTTTGTTTCCACTTCCATAGTTGTTGAGCCACAATTTTAGTGGATTCTAAACTTATGAGATTGAGTTCGTTTGGAGAGAATGTATGAAGTTTCCACAATCCACAGGCATATTAGTCAATTTCGAATAGCTGAATTAAAAGTTTGGTAGTTTTTATACCGACTTCAAACAATGAAGGAAAGTGTATGTATGTGATAACGTTGGAATTGAACAAAATTTAAGTGTGTTGATCTATTGAGTCTGCCATCATTTAAAATTTCGTATATTTATGTATATTTATATATTTGTATGTCTGTCTCAGGAATCCTCGAAAAGGAGAAATCATAATGAGATGATTTTTTTCATCGTAACATAAAGTATTTTTCAACACACTTGCTCATAACGACGTTTTTATTCCACCGATTTTTGGCTCATAATCATAGATATTAAACACGCGTGCTTTTTCATTATATTATTGCACTAGTGCTTTTAGTTTATTAACCCGACCAATTTACATTTGTACATTTGTAAGTAAGAAGAAGAAGCGATTTAATTTAGTCGGGTTATACAATACTTTTATTTTAGTAACAAACAGTATTTATGCGAAAAATAACAGTATGTACATATTTATTTCAATAAATGGTAAATCCATATTTATTACTAAAAAATAGCTCAAATTCATTTAACATTTCCTGTGATTTGTGTTTTAAACACGAATTATTACATTTTTAATCTTGGCTTTTGGCCGATCTAGTTCGCGCCTAAGCCTTGCGCGCGCATCGGTATCGCGGCAAGAAAAAAAAAACAACGCGCCATTCTTTAGACATACCTACTCTTAATAATCTGTGGCGCCATTTTTCGTAAATAATAATTGTCGGCTGTGACGAAGTTTGGAATTATTATGAAGCTTAATATTAATGAAAATGTCTACTTCAAGTGAAGAAAATGAAGAAAACCTATTACTAACTCCGCTGGACATACGTAACGAGGCGAAAAACGCGTGCGAAAGTCTTTGCCATCAAAATCGAGTGAAATGTATTTTTACTGTTTTAATAATTAAAAACTTAGTTAATGAAGAGTCTTGTTTTTTCCTCGCAAGTGTGTTGAAAAACGTCGTATGATACGCGTGTGCCTGTGACCATTATATACGCGGCTTTCTTATGGCGCACTCGCTTTCGCTCGTGCGCACACAATATCGCCTTGTATATAATAGTCAACTTAGCACACTTGTATCATAATGTACTATAAGTATTATATCCGTTGTCTGGCACCCATAACATAAGCTTTGAGTAGCTTACTTTGGAACTAGATGGCGATGTGTGGGAATGTCCAAAGGATTATAAAGGATCTAGGGTTCCGTAGCCGAAGGGCAAAAACGGAACCCTTATAGTTACGTCAAGTCGGTCTTTTAACTATTAGCATTACACAGTTGAAACTTAGTAGTTAGGTGCATCCTGTTAACCAAATCCAAAAAAAACTGGCAAACTTATGCCATTAATATATATTGTAGGTTTAAAATAATATCGAAAAAGTGTAACCTTTGAGAGATAGACGTGGTAAAATCGTCGGCGTCCCTCTAACTTTTGAACTAAGCTAGTGTAAAATTATACAAAATACACAATGTAGATCTTAGCAAATACTTTCAAGGAGAATTGGTTTCAATGAGTTCGAACTAGTAGAGTTTATGAGATATAGCAAATTTTCAACAACCGCCAATATTTTACTTTGTTCTTCATATAAATACTACGAAAACAAAGTTTTTTTTGCATTCATCAAAATACGGTGGTAATTTGTAAAGTGGAAGTAACTGCACCCCTAATTTAGTTAAAGTTGTCTCTGAACTCTCAGTGCGCGAGTCCGACTCGCATTTGACCGGTTTTAGTTCGATCAGGTATTAGGGTAAGTTTCATCAAAATCGGCCCAGTGGTTTTTAAGATATGAGTAATAAATATAAGTGTCCGCCTTCTTCTTATTTACCCGACAGCGGCAAATAAATAAATATGCGCCAGACAACACACCAATTGTCTGGTTTCAAAGTATGAAATGTTATTCCTTGTGTTACAAAGTACCAGACAACGATTATGACTGTGCCATAAATTATAACATCCCTGAAGGTAGAAATCTTCGTGCTCATCCCAAAAACTTGCTCCTTGCGAGATTTGATCCTGGGAAGGTTGGTTTAGTACTCAGGAGCACTAACCACTGCACAAAACGTGTCGTCAAATAAAAAAGAAAGAGTTATGATTTAAGCAGTGTAAACATATACATTGGTTTCACAATTTCTAAGTAAGTTTCGGACAGTTTTATCTGCCAGATAGCTTCATACGGAATGCCGTATTTTATTTGACTTTTTCGTTGAGTAGGGCGATTATTAAGGGCGATTTCTCAGTCGAAAAGTTCTTTCGACTGAGAAATCGCCCTTAATACAGAAAACAATAGAATAACCGTTGTTTCACAATTAAAACCAAACATTTCCAACGCAAAAATAGGTCAAGTTTCAATAAACATAGCGTTGTTTTGTTTCTGTTCATTGTTAAGTTATTATCAGAGGAATGCCTTTGTTTTGACTTCAAATGGGATACTCCATTTTGTAACAACCAGTCAGTACGGGGAAAGGGAAACGGAAGCGAATTTAATATCTTCGCGTTTCGAACTAAAACCCTTTGAATTTAGTTTCCTGTCATAGCTATAATCAATTTTATCAGATATGATAATAATTTGTTAGATAAGATTTCGATTGTTATAATGATATATCAAACACTATTCTGAATTACTTAATATTGAACATAACTTAAAGCAATAATTTTCGTGATGACCTCATTAATAAAAAATCTTTTGAAGTGAAACAAATATGTTTAGGTACTCAGTTTATATTAAATAAGCCTCTGTTTTTTACCTCCTATCTGATGTTAGCAAAATCGACTCTTAATCAGGATAAATTAAATCTTGAGCATTTTTTTAAAAAAAATATTGATAAATAATAAATAAATAAATATCCTTTGGACATTCCCACACATCGCCATCTAGCCCCAAAGTAAGCTACTCAAAGCTTGTGTTATGGGTGCCAGACAACGGATATAATACTTAAATATTTTTTTTGTAAAAACATACATGATATACATAGAAAACACCCAGACCAATACAAACAGACATGTTCATGCACACAAATGTTTGTATTGTGCGGGGATTGAACCCGCACCCGCTGCGTAGTAGGCGATTTCTCGACCACTACACCAGACGGGTCGTCATAAAGAAAAATACTTACCAAAAATTTAATTTGAAACAGTATAAACCGTGCTTTTGTCCATTTTGATCCACTCATCACGCCTATCATGTCCCTTTATTAACTACAACAAAATATTTCATTCTTTTTCACCATTGCCACAGAAAAATAACCCAAAATAGCGTGGAAATAATACTCAATTTTGGTCAGCAATAATTTTAGAGATAGGCCGGACATTTTACGCCCGTTGAAATTTAGGAGCACAATAAATGTCTGTTCAATGATCTGTGGGTGACCTGAAAGTTTTTCAGGAAATTTATGACCTATCTGCTTCTATTTATTTCAGCACGATTTTATTTTCGAAATAAATTTCAATTAAATATCTAGGTGAAAGGTACAATCGCACTGGTCATTTAGATCAGAAGTAGCAATATAACCCATATAGGTTTAATGGTGCTCCCATCTATCCTACGTTTGTGAGGATGGATGTATATTTGTTACTCCTTCGCGCTTAAACAGCTGAACGGATTTTGATGAAACTTTACAATTATATTACTCATACCTTGGACCAGCACATGTGCTTTAATTCATAATGATATTTTGCTACAGAATATTTACAAAGGTGAAACTGCTAGTTATATACAGGTATACTTTAAATATACTAAATATACTTTGGACATTTCCACACATCGCCATCTAGTCCCAAAGTAAGCTACTCAAAGCTTGTGTTATGGGTGCCAGACAACGGATATATTGCTTAAATACTTTTTTTTTGTAAATACATACATATTATACATATAAAACACCCAGACCAATACAAACAGACATGTTCATGCACACAAATGTTTGTATTGTGCGGGGATCGAACCCGCACCCGCTGCGTAGTAGGCGATTTCTCGACCACTACACCAGACATCGTCAGGTAGCCTGTTATAGGAGCAAGAATTTAAAATATAGGCCCTTTTAGAAACACGTAATTGATCCTTAATAGTTATAAGTTACTAGTGGTCCCCCGCGACTTCGTCCGCGCGTTTTTAGATTTTTTCTCGCCTTTTAAACCTTTAGACCTCCACGAATATTTCAAGACTAAGATAAGATAAATCCGTTCAGCTGTTCTCGAGTATAACAAGTTTAAATAACATATATATATATTAAGTATATATATATATATAAATTATAATGATATATATATATATTAAAATGATATATATATCAAAATGATAAAAATATATTGTTATTTTTCTAGTAAAGTAAGTAAGTAAAGTTTTCCTGTGACGTCCCACTGCTGGTACTCCACCACGCGGGCTCAGTGCGGGTTAGTGGAGGGGTGTTTGCAAGGCAAGCGACTAACCCTGCTGTACTAGGCTTAACGACTATCAACCAACATTAGCCGGGACCAACGGCTTAACGTGCCTTCTGAAGCACGGAGGTGCTCGTGATATACATCACTTATATGTTCGGAATTGTCACCCATCCAAACACGACCGCGCCGTAGGTTGCTTCAATTCGGTATCACTGCCAAAGCGCTGCTACCACTGCGCTACAAGCACTTGTTATTTTCTAATAAAATAAATGGAACCAGCAATGTATTGCAAACTAATGTGTCCAGTCAAGTTCTGACATTGTCATGTACCTCACCAAATTAGCGATGTTTAATATACATTAATTAGGGATTACTATATTTCTGAGTTATAGCATTTTATATCACGATGGCCATGTTAACGTAACGACGAATACTCTGTTGAATTATTGATTAAAATTCTTGTGCCAATTGCACAGATCTTTTTTTTTTGGTTTTTGGCTTCCGCGGATTGCGTTTCGTCACGACAGGAGTGATAAAACGTGAGGAATCGGAAAGAGAAAATCGATAGGTAGCGGAAAAAGGATGGAAATAAGGATCAGTCAAAAAAAATTACCATTGCTATATAATGTATGAATGTATAATGTGTAAATATATATTTAGATTTTTATGTAATTAGATTTTTATGTAATTTTAAATTAAATACAATTTTATAAATATTCGTATCATTGGAATACAAATGACATAGAATGGAGGTCGGAAAAGGAACATGGACAGAAACAAGCCAATCAACAAAAGAGGAACGATCATTAAGACTACAAGAAAAGAATATGTGGTCATAGAGGAATACTATATATGTGGTCCAGATCTCCCACATCCGAGCCACATGCACACGTGAAGTTTTCTCACGATTCAAACTGTAAAACAAAATAAACTCACTAAAGCCATAACTGACATTTACCAGTTTATTGTGAAAATAAGCATCTTATGTCAATTTCGACTGAGACTCTTTACAAAAAGTCCTGACAAAGAAAACAAAAACTGATTGTCAGTGGAATTTTAAAGTGAGACTTGAAAAATATCGAATTGTTCGGATGCGTAAGTGCGTGGCGTTAGCATAAAAAATGTATACAGTGTGTTTTTAATATTTATAACCAAAATGTTATAAAGACGTCATTTTTGTGAATATGTTAGTTTATGAGTTGTTTCAAAACTTTCTACCAGGGCGCGTATTGCGATGGAGTTTTGATAGGTAAGTGGCTTAGCTAAGCTGTCAAATTAGCAATTCGTATTGCGATTTCGCATGATGTTTATAGTATTATTGTAATAAAATAACAATAATTGATAAGTTTCGTTCATACTGAGTCGGAATGGAGCTGCCTAGAAATTTAACGCTAAAATTAAACGGCTAAAGTTGGATCGCATTACACATTGTACTAAATTATGAGCCGACCAAATGAAATAATATCATAATGACGGCATTTAATAATGAAGGTAAGTGTACTCTCCTAATAGGTCGGATAAATTTGGTTTCAGTTTACACGTGGTGCTTTCCTTTTTGTAATAAAGGGGTAGAACTTAAGCAGAATAACCTCATTTTAGGGTTCCGTAGCCGAATGGCAAAAAACGGAACCCTTATAGTTTCGTCAAGTCTGTCTGTCTGTCTGTCCGTCCGTATGTCACAGCCATTTTTTTCTGTATCTATAAGCACCACACTGTTGAAATTTGTCAGGAAGATGTATCCTGTTAACCACTTTACGATTATCATACAAAAAATAAAAAATAATGACATGAAACTAAAACAAAAAAAATCAGATAGATAGAGATTTCTAAAACATTTTATTTTAAAAATATAACGTTTCATAGCTAGACGATTCCAAAATGTTAAAACTGGCGTCCCCCCCCCTCCCTCTAACTTCTAAACTAAGTGAGTGTAAATTTAAAAAAAAAAAAATGTAAAGTAGATCCTAACAAATACTTTCAACGAAAATTGTTTCGGACGAAATCGAACGAGAAGTTTTTGAGACAAAGCACATTTTCAATAACCGCAAACATGACTTTGTACTTCATAGAAACACCTTAAAAAACAAAGCTATATTTGCTGTCAACAAAATATTATGGTATTTCAGCTAAATGGATGTAAGTGGATTTCCTAATTAAGTGTAAATTGGCACGGAACCCTCATTGCGCGAGTCCGACTCGCACTTGGCCGGTTTTTATGTATGTAAAAATAGGAATAATTAAGGACGATATACACATACATATTTCCAAAATAAATAATAATAATAAGAAACATCAAACACTATTAAAACCAAACAAACATTACTTAGTTTTAATTAAACCAATCACTTTAAACTGAAAAGTTATCTTGAAACAACAATGGCAGCCGCCATAATACGGCTAACGGTTCGACCGGAAGTGGCCGCCATCTTGCGGCGTTGAAGCCTCATTTCCGGCGCTTTGAGCCGCTCAGTTTGTAGGGTCAATTAGAGATTTACGCGTTTATTGTTTGTCTATTGCTTTTGTTTAAGTTAAGGAGTATTTGAGTTAATGATGGTTAAAGAAGTTAGCTGATTTTAAATAAAAATAAAACCTCCTTAAATCCCTGATTTAAAAGCTTAAATTAGAGGGCTAATTCCTCTATTTGGAGTCCGTTCATGATGAGTGAAGATTGTTGGGGGTAAGATTGACATATATCATCATCATAATCAGCCAAAAGACGTCCACTGCTGAACATAGGCCTCCCCCACGGTTTTCCCCAGCGACAGATTACATTATCAAGCGGTTTGCATCCAGTGTGATCCCGCGATTTTAGCAAGGTCGTCCGTCCATCTTGTCTGAGGACGTCCCTATGATGACTTTCCTACTACCTACTATCGTTATAATGACATACATAATCTC
Organism: Pyrausta purpuralis; assembly: GCA_963924145.1. Classification (NCBI taxonomy): domain Eukaryota; kingdom Metazoa; phylum Arthropoda; class Insecta; order Lepidoptera; family Crambidae; genus Pyrausta; species Pyrausta purpuralis. Next base: position 1,396,127 of record OZ001669.1, on the reverse strand, counting down.
AAGATATTTGTTTCTCGTAGGTAAAGGGCAAATGCGTTATTTAAGGCTTTTGGTCGGTTCTTTTTAAGGTGGTTTATAAGTTATTTTATAATTGAATGATTTTTAATTACTTACCCATATCTCAAAAACTACTGGGCCGATTTTGATGAAGCTTACGCTGTAAGTTAAGTTGAAATATACCTAATCAAACTAAACCTTATCAAAATAAATATATCTTTTCACTTTTACTTAAAGTTTTCGAGAAATCCGTGGTGTTAAATAATAAAAAAATCTTTGTATATCAATATTTATGAAGTAATTTAAATTTAAATTACAATTTTACAAAATGAGGAATTAAGTAAACAATTGACGAAGTTGGTCTAGCCTGCGGCAGAACACAATGGGAGTTGTGGGTAGATTTTGGGGTGAGACCGGAGCCGATAAGTAGAGTTTTCCTTTAGGGAGCAATCACAATTTAAACTCATCATCATCATCATCATCATAATCAGCCAAAGGACGTCCACTGCTGAACATAGGCCTCCCCCACGGCTTTCCACAGCGACCGATCACTAGCGGTCTGCATCCAGTTTGATCCTGCGATCTTTTTAAGGTCGTCTGTCCATCTTGTTGGTGGACGTCCTACGCTGCGTCTTTGGTCGAAGGGTCTCCAATCTAGAACTTTCCTGCCCCAACGGCCATCAGTTCTTCGCGCTATGTGCCCTGCCCACTGCCACTTAAGCTTACTGATTCTCAAGGCTATGTCCGTTACCTTGGTTCTTCTACGTATCTCTTCGTTTCTGATTCGATCTCGTAGAGAAACACCGAGCATAGCCCGCTCCATCGCTCGTTGTGTAATTTTGAGCTTCATTATAAGGCCCATAGTAAGAGACCACGTTTCGGATCCGTATGTCATCACTGGTAACACACACTGATTGAAGACTTTCGTCTTCAGACACTGAGGTAATTGAGACGAGAAGACGCTCTTGCGCAGTTTCCCGAACGCTGCCCAGCCGAGTTGGATTCGTCGATTGACCTCTTTCTCGAAGTTGGACCTACCCAATTGGATCACTTGTCCCAGGTAGACGTACTCGTCGACAACTTCGAGAGTTGAGTTCCCAATGGATACTGGAGTGGGTACAACAAGGGAACTCGACATAATTTTCGTCTTCTCCATGTTCATTTTAAGACCCACTTGTTGGGATACTCGGTCGAGGTCTTCGAGCATAGTGCCTAGATCATCCAGCGTCTTTGCCACAACGACTATATCATCGGCAAACCGAAGGTGTGTTATGTATTCGCCATTGACGGAGATGCCGAATCCTTCCCATTCCAGGAGCTTGAAGGCGTCTTCCAATGCCGCTGTAAACAGTTTCGGAGATATAACATCGCCCTGTCTTACACCTCTTCGCAATGGAATCGCCCTCGTATTCTGTTCCTGTACTCGGACCGACATGGTGGCGTTGTTATATAGACACTTTAACACCTCTATATACCTATAGTCTATGTGACACCGCTGAAGAGACCGAAGCATCGCCCAAGTTTCGATCGAATCAAAGGCCTTCTCATAGTCCACAAAAGCTAAACATAGAGGCATATTATACTCCTCGGACTTCTGTATAATTTGCCTTAGCGTATGAATGTGGTCTATGGTACTGTAGCCTTTTCGGAATCCGGCTTGTTCGGGAGGCTGGAAGTCATCAAACCTACGTGCGAGACGATTCGTGATGACCCTTGAGAACAGCTTGTAGACATGGCTCAGGAGTGAGATGGGTCTATAGTTCTTCAATAAGGTTTTGTCTCCTTTTTTGAAAAACAACACCACCACACTCCTGTTCCATGCCTCAGGCGTGATGCCCTCTAGCAGAACGGAATTAAAGAGTCTCTGAAGGACTTTAAGTACCGGTGTTCCACCCGCTTTCAGGAGCTCTGCTGTGATTCCGTCCTCGCCAGGTGCCTTATTGTTTTTAAGCTGTTTCAGGGCCATCCTAATCTCGTAGAGGCTGATGTCCGGGATGTCTTCAGTGTAGTGTCGGGTCAGGATAGCTCGTGGGTCTCCGGTCGAGCTATCAACGGGTTTGGCTACTGAGGTGTACAACTGTCCATAAAACCTTTCGATCTCCCTCAAAACCTCTGCTTTCGTCGACGCTACACTGCCGTCCTCCGTCTTAAGCTTCGTCAACAGGCTTTGCCCAATAGACATGTCCCTTGCAAACACTTTGGAGCCTTGGTTTCGCTCTATTGTTTCTTTAACACTAGTCGTGTTAAAGGAACGAATGTCATGTCGCAGAGATTTCATTATTCGTCTATTAAGCTGCCTGTAGGTTTGAGCATTAACGGAGGTCTGCAGTGCCATAGATCGACGTTCTGCCATAAGGTCGAGAGTGTGGACCGAGAGTTTTTGAGGTCTATTTTTACGGCCAGGTCTAAAAAACTTAGATCCGACCGTTTGGACAGTTTCCACAAACCCGTTGTTTATTTCGTCCACTGATACGCAATTCTCTAGGCAATCAAAGCGGTTTGACAACTCGAGTTGAAAGCTCTCGGGATTTTGAATATGGGCACGAGTAGGTCGGAGCGTGGACTTCATCAAGCGGGACCTTTCCAATTTGACATTTATATTCAATATGCCTCGGACCATACGGTGATCACTACCGGTTTTTACCCTGTTGATCACGGAGACATCATTGAATAACCGTCTCTTGGTGGTCATGATGAAGTCTATCTCATTTCTCGTCTTGCCATCCGGACTCAGCCAGGTCCATTTCCTTTGAGGCGGCTTCTGGAAGAAAGAGTTCATCGCAAAGAGTCCCTCCTTCTCCAGAAAGTCGGCCAGCCTATTTCCCCTGGCGTTCCTTTGACCATATCCAAAAGGTCCCACTTTCAACTCATCCTCGCCTCGCTTGCCGAGTTTTGCGTTGAAGTCCCCCATAACAACAGTGAAATAGGTTTTGGAAGTGTGTATGGCTCTACTTACGTCCTCATACATTTCCTCCACCTCTTCATCCGGGTGTTTCGAGGTCGGTGCATATACCTGTATGACCTTCAGCGAATACCTTTCGGTTATTCTGAGTATAAGGTATATCACCCTGTTCGACACACTCTCGATGGTTACGATGTTGTTTACGAGGGACCTGTGGACAAGAAACCCAACACCACCTTGGGACTTTTGGTCACCCTCCCGGTAGAAGAGCAGGTTGCCAGACTTCAGAGTTATCGTGTCCTCGCCCTCTCTACGGACTTCTGATAAACCCACAATGTCCCAATGTAACCTGCTCAATTCTTCCTCCAGCTCGAGCAACTTCTCGTCTGTCCTCAGTGTGCACGCGTTATAAGTTACCAGGGCCAGTTGTCGTTGGGGGTGGTAGCGAGATCGCCTCCGGGGATTCTTAGCACCCCCTGCCCCGCCGTTACCGTGACCGCTACCGGAATCAGGAATAGCGGGGCTGCCGGAGACTGGGGGCCTGGTTTTTTTGTGTACTAACATATGAGGGGGGTATTTGCCAGTACTCGCCACGCTTGGCAGGCGGGTTGGCGAGCGCAGAGGCGCAGCCCCTTGCAGCTGTGACGCTGCTGCCCATCACAGCTCAACATTTTACTGCGCCTTTTGTTGGATGGTTATCCCGCCATCGGTCGGTCGCCAGAGCCTCGTCTGTTGAAACAGGACGCACCGCGTGAAGGTGAGGTTGGCTTGGAGCTTTGGGTCTTTTAAACTCATAGGGTGGTAAAATTTAATTTATAAGAAGGTGTGGGCGCCAGGCACTGCTGAATGCAGCACCGGAATTATAAAAAAGAGTTAGGTTCCCTGTACGGGTTACCGGGGTAGATGCCTCGGGCCGGAGAGAAATCGGAGACCCTGGAGCGGAATTGGCAGGCCGGGGTCGTCCGCAAAGGTAGAACCCGAAGGCACCCGGAGAGGATGTAATAGGTTTAAACCAAAACAACAAAAAAAACCCTCAAAAGGAGTTGGAATAACGGATTTCAGCGCTGAGTCTACTGCTGGGTCACGCCTGCCACGCCGTCTCCTTTGACCTCCAAGTATTAATTAAAAGATAAATCTGTAATTGAGTAACGGTCTCAGGGACTGATCTCTGAGGCTGGTGGCACTGCTTGGCGGTAGTCAGGTTGATGTGAACTTCAAGACGCAAAATCCAAGAAAAAAGACCCGGAATCTGCTGACCAGTACCAAGTACTTTTATATCAACAACTGTCACTGTCACTGCATTTGACCAAACGACCATAGACACGTAGAATAAAAACTATTACAATCCAATTGAATTTTAGATAAATATTTAAAAGGGATAATATTTGTACTCTGAATTAATTGGAAGCAAATTAATTAAACAAATTAAGAATCAAAACAAAAATAATTGGAAAGATGAAATTGCTGAGCTAAAGTAATGAGCTCGAAAAACCAAATCGCTACGTAATCTGTGGCAACGGGAAAATAATACTTCTAAGCTGTCAACACCAGTGTCAAACTTGATGAAATATTTGTTATGGAAGCTACAAATCAATCTCAAGATTCATGAAATAATTTCAATTTAATGATAACACGAATTGCAGTGCCGTAATAAGACGAAAGAATGCCATAAAAACCTTAAACTATCGCAGGAGGTAAGTTGAAAGAAAGGTTTCATTTTCACTATGTAACCGTGGACAAACATATATTCACTTGGGAAATTTTGATCACGTGTTTGGAAGCCTTTAAAGATCAAAGATCAAAATACTCAAATATTGTCAAATCCCAACAGTATCACATACGTACACATTGAATTCTTTTAAAGTCGATAAATATATATTGACCGAGCTTCAAACAAAGATATTACGTAAGGTGCATGCTATTTTGTCTCTTATGGTAAGGCAGCAGTGATCTCAATAGTAACTATCATTCTTGTCTTGATACTGCCAAGACCACATTCTGCTGCAAAAATATATACTTTCAATTTGGACAAAATAAATGTCGTTTCACTTTATTTTCCAAAAACTTTAAAAAAAGTAAAAACCGACTTCAAAACCAAAATGCACTAAAAAGTCTTAAATAAACTCTTTACCATTGAAAGGAAAGGAATCCGTTTTAGGCAAACAATTTCTTTTTGGAGTCGGTGCTGTAATAGTTGATGCTTGATGGTCAAAGTGATGGCACCGACTCCAAAAAGAAATTGTTTGCCTAAAACGGATTCCTTTCCTTTCAATGGTAAAGAGTTTATTTAAGACTTTTCAGTGCATTTTGGTTTTGAAGTCGGCTTTTACTTTTTTTAAAGTTTATTTTATTTCTTCATTTTTAGTGATTACCTAAGAGGGATGGGGGGGGAGTTGCACCTTATGATTCTATTTTTTAAGAAGCTACAAATTACCTATCATAAGTTCCGTCATTATAATTACTGAACTCCTAAGTGTTAAGGAGTTCCACCATCAGCTCAGCCCCACAAGATGTTGACTATCAGACGTAACAACACGTCAACATTAAGATTCTAGTATAGAAACACTATACGTGCCTTTAAAATTTGAGGGTTTCCCTCGATTACACCAAGATCCCATCATCAGATCCCAAAATGGAAAAAATGGGACCAACTAGAAGGTACACCCTCTAAGTAGGCGAAGAAATTTTTCGATTCGGTCGACAAACGACTGAGATATGAGGTAACAAACATACAAAAAAAAAAAAAAAACATACAGTCGAATTGATAACCTCCTCCTTTTTTGAAGTCGGTTAAAAAATACAAAAAACAATGTTTACAGAAGCTTAATATTTCCACAATTCTATCTCGTTAAATCGAGACACTTAATTATTTATCTTTCCCCAATATCACATTGAAAAACAAAACTTTTGCCGTTTAAATGATTTAGCAAAATTAGGGTCACAGCTTTTGTGTTTAAAATTACCTGTAATTACGTGGTTTTGTTTGCGTATTGTGCTGAAACATGTTGTTTGTTTGGAATGGAAAGGAATAAAATATACAATACACTCGCAAGTTTCACCTTTAAGAGTCGATTTTACCAACCTGACGTCAGAAAAGGAATATTCGTAGAATACAATACAAAACTCCTAATTAAAAAATGTCACCTATTCTTCAGCTATCAGTTACGTTAATGTCATTTTGAATCGGTCGTTTTATAGTTAATCGGTCGGATAAGTCTTATGTGACGTTGGTAAAATCGACTCTAAACAATGTTTGTACTTTACTTCAGTCCAGTTCTTAAAATATAAGTATTTATTTGCGTATTTTGGATGTTACAATAAAGGTCATCTATCCTGTAGGTCTATTATGTACAAAAAAATCGTGTTATATTACTATTTATAACTCAAGCACTGCTGAACCGATTTTGCTGAAAATTAGTGGGGCGGTAGCTTAGAACCAAGACAAGGACTTCCTATAAGCTCATAATTTCTTTACCTAAAGTTTGTCCTGAAGAGATCGCTGTTATAGCTATAAGACCGCCTAAATTGTACATTTTCTCGAAATGAATTTGTTATTAACCTTTCTGGTGTGCAATAAAGTGTTATCTTACATTATCTTATCTAAAGACATACAATACTTTTTATCCAGTTAGACGGGGCTGGGGCTTTGGTTGCACGGGGCCGGGGCGAAACGGTGGGGAGGTAGCTTATAACCAAGAGAAGGACATAGAATACTTTTTATCCCGTTCGACGGGGCCGGGGCTATCTAATAACTTAAATAGTCTGTATCTAAAATATCTAATATTAATCTAGTTACTTAATTTTGCTTGCATTTTTTAAAATTTGATATTTTTTTGTGTGTGTCAAATAATACAATTCAATTCACAGAAAACAGAATCAGTGAGTATGAACGAGTAATCATGTCTTTCGTTACGTTCATGTAGTAATACCTCTCTATAAGGCCTTATTTTACTAACGTCAGATACTCGTAGGGATATTTGTAGAATATAATACAAAACGCCTTATTTGGAAACGTCACCTGTTTGTCAGGTCAATCGTTTATGTAAATTGACATTTAAAATCGGTAGTTTTATACTTATTCGGTCGGATAAGTCTTATCATATTATGACGTTGATAACGTCGGCCCTAAGGTAAAATAAAAGTATACAGTCAAAAAATTCCTTTTAAAAAAATAAGGCGCAGAAAGTTTATTCGTTATTCAAACCTAAAAGCGCCAAAATCCACAAATCTTTCGCCATTATCTTCCCTTCCAATTACTAAAGTAACCAATTGCTTGCTAATAAACAATGGAGGGAAAAAACAAAGCAATGACGTCACTGGATAAGGAAAATGTTTGTCAATTATCTTGACTGATTGAGAGGATAGAAATCGGGAAGTGAGATAAGGGAGTTAAATCTAAGGCAAGTGAATTATATTATTTACTCGTGGTATCTCTCGATTTGTCTTAAAAATCACTGAAAAAGCTTTTGAGGGTTCCGTAGCAGAAGGGCTAAAAAAGGAACCCTTATAGTCAAGTCTGTCTGTCTGTCTGTCCGTCCGTCCGTATGTCACAGCTGTTTTATTCTGTTACTATAAGCATCACACTGTTGAAATTTTGAAAGGAAGATCCTGATAACCGCTTTACGATTTTTATACAAAAAATTAAAAAATAATGACATTTAAGGGCTCCCATACATGAAACTAAAACAAAAAAAAATAGTTAAACCAATGCGTCTATGGATAGGTCTCATTTTCTTTAAAAGTCCAACGTTTTATAGCTAGACGCTTCCAAAGTGGTAAAGTGGGGGGTTTTATTATTCTGTTTTAAACTTTTTTCAAAGTCACTACCAATCAAGTTTTTAGAAAACAACGTTACATTTACTACTGGAGAACGAATGGACTGAATATAATTATATTTATTTTGTTAGAATCGTTTTTGCTCCAAATAACAGAACGCTATTATTCATGAATTACTATTATATCAGAATTTATATGCAGCTAGCTCTTTATATTAATCGAATCACAGGTTTTTTGCAAACAAAATATTTGTTTCTTTAATTAGAAAACAAAACTTTGCCAACATGCTAACTGTGTCGAACAATCGTGATTAAAAACAGTCTCGGAACATTCATTTGGATTGTTCTTGTAAGACTTGTTTCCGACTTTCTGTATTGAAGAGATACGACTTAGGTACCCATTTGAAAGAAAGAAAGTAAAATCTTTCATTGTTTTACATCACAAATACACAATATCTTTATATGTAAATAGAATCCATATTTCCCTTGGTCACGACATCAAGCATGAACGGCTGAACCGATTTCGCTAATTCTTTCTTTATTGTGTTTTTATTGTCTGGAGAAGGATCTTATGAAAGATAAAATAGCGCGGATAGTTATAAAATTTAAGAGATACTACTCTCTTACCGGGGCCAGGGCGGAACGGGGCCGAGGGCGAAACAAAGTTTTAAGCTTTTTTAGTTTAGTTAGTTTTTTATCTTTTGTGAAGGCGGTTTAATTTTCTTGTGTCTCAAAGCCAGTTTTAAAGACTAAACTGTATTTATTTTTCTAACAAAGACAAAGACCCATTGAAAATCATAATCTAAACCTTTAAAAACCCTAACGGTCTCTGAAACGTAATCTAAAACTGGAATTGGTCATAAACCGTTTATCTCGAACACTAAAGAAACAATAAATATAACCGCCATAATAAAAGGAGATAAAGTTTAATGTTTTTCCTTTTCGTTTTGATCCGGTGACATCAGCATTCGTTTGTCAATTTTTTTAGGGATCCGTAGCGGGATGAAAAAAAACGTTACCCTCTCTAACTTTTAAACAATAAATAAAACGTAAAAATTATTTAGTATTCAAAAAAAATCTTTTGTAGATTTTAACTAACACCTTAACTAAACTTAGTTTGAACGAGATCGAACTGGTAGTTTATGAAATAAATCATATTTTCATTTACTGCAAAAATAACTGTGTCCTTCGTACAAACGCTATGAAAAACAAAGTTATTTTTGCAGTCAACAAATATTGTGGCATTTTGGCTAAGTGGACCCCCAATTCAGTTAAGTTGGCACAGAACGCTCAGTTGGCGAGTCCAACCCGTACTTGGTTGATTTTATTATTAGCTAATCATTTGAAAGAAAGAAGAAAGAAAATAAATTTATTTGAATCAAATAATAACATCAAGGATAAATTGCAAAAAGCAGGCTACCTGAGTCAAAAAGGCACCCACTCAGCATAAGTCGTGGCAGCGGGATGCATACCACGATGCTGATTTTCAGCGGGTGCCTTTGTGGGTAGCATTTGACCTCGATGTCACTCGATGGTTACTAGATGATGTAGCCAAAGAAAGATCATCATCATCATTATTAGCCAAAGGCCGTCTACTGCTGAACATAGGCCTCCTAAAATGTTTTCCATAGCGACCGTTTGCTAGCGGTCTGCTTACAGCGTGATCTTGTGTGATCTGGAGGCCTACTTCTAGAACGAAATCAGCCAATACAATTACGACGACGACGGATCTGAAGCACTTTTAACCCCCGACGCAAATAGACAGGGTATTATAAGTCTTTGTCTCTCTCTGTGGTATCAAAGCTCCTAAACTGATGTACCGATTTTGTATCATAGATAATTTTATTCCAAGTGTGGAGACTAGTGTTGATGAAGGGGTCCGTGTGCGGTGGTGGTGAAATGAGATGTGTTGGGTCTTCATGATAAATACTTTACTGGTGCACCAAATACATAATTGAGACAATGAATATGTGTGGTCGGGAAGCGCGGTGGGTGACGACTGCCTGATTTACATCGCGAGCCCCGAAACTGCTCACGATGCAAAACTGTACGTCATTGAGCCGCTACATCATAACCCCCTTTTTGAAAAGAAAATCTTAATTCAGGTATGGTTGTTAAAATCATCACAATAAGTACAAATCTAACTTGCCAATTAAAGTTACACAAAACTAGTCAGTCACACGTTCTGATAGTGAAAAAACTTACGATGCAAGGAGCGTTCCGAGTAATTAGTATCGTGTTACCGACATCGTTCGATGGCTCGACTTGCAACAAAGTAATTTACACATAATCATGACCTACTTGTTGCAATACAAATATAACATTAATTAAGTCTAGTTACAAACGTTATTTTAATACATTGAATCAAAAAAAATTTTAAGAACTGCAAAAATGATCACTAAACATTGCTTACTAAAATATTCACAAATAGTCATTACAAAATAAACTCATCAGAGGGATTTGCGTGTTACAGTTTATAACAAAAAGTTATCTCAACGAGAATACAAGTATTTTACCAATTAAAAACAATATTTCATTACGTACATCATCATTACTAAATTACGCAAAGTTACTACATTATTGATATACCAGCCTTATTTATTACATACTGAGGTAACATTTAACAAATGCGTCATCTTAACCTCGGTAAAAAATTTGCTCTACTGCGTAACAAATAACATAACATCCGCACTCTATGACAATACATAGGAAATACTGAACACTGCTCCAGCCGTTGCGTCTGCGGCGAGCCTTAAATAGCCTGGAGTCTGCTGCGGTACTTGAACTGCTCTGCTCCAGCCGCGTTCCATGGTCGTGGTCCCTGATGCCCAAACGATCTGCATGGTAAAATGGCGAGCGAGAGTATTTTTCTATATCTTGCACTTTTTGCTATCTTGCAGCTTTTCGGGATTTATCTCGTTCGTCTGTCTACGTGGCTAATTTATTTCACTCTTTGTAGACGTCGGAAATTATTTTTCTTTCACAGATTTATTCATACTACGAGGTAAGCTTTAACACGCTGCTGGTATGCTTCATCCATTTTCTAGAGTCACATCTACGAATAAGTCTTGCCAGTTCCGTGAAGGTCATCTTGCAGTTTCTGTCACGCCGGTGAAAATGTGCACTATACCGGCGGTGGGCTGCTGAACCTGTTCCACATCACTGCCGTAAACGCTATTGCATGGTGCTCGGGAAATAGCCGCATGTGCCACGTTGTAGCTGCGTAACTGTTCCCACGAGGTACGACTTTGAATTCACTAGACGGGTATCTTCGTTGACATGATGATGATGATTACTAACACGATGTTTGAATTTTGAGGTGCCGCGCTCCAACTCCGCCGAAATTGAGTCGCCCCCATTTTTCACACTCACGCACCGCACTGGAAGGTTCTCGAACGTTGACATTCCGATGGATCATGTTGCATAGCGTCAGTTTCCGTCACGTTGTTGATCTTCAAATCTTCATCGTCGGGTGGTCACCAGTGTTGAAGCTAGTGTGGTGTCGGGGTCCGTGTGCGGTGGTGGTGAAATGGGAAGTGTTGGGTCTTCATGATAAATACTTTACTGGTGCACCAAATACATAATTATGACAATGAATATGAGTGGTCGGGAAGCGCGGTGGGTGACGACTGCCTGATTTACATCGCGAGCCCCGAAACTGCTCACGATGCAAAACTGTAGCGTCATCGAGCCGCTACTCAAGTATTCTAAGACATGAAAATATGTTCAGCCGTTTGAAGATTATCTGAGGTGGAACCATGTAAAGCAATCGTATTCATTTAACAGTTCATAACGTACAGTATGATCTATCAAACGCTTTGTTCTTTGCCGTTTGACAGATCATACCGTACGTTTTGAACTGTCAATTGAATACGATTGATTTACACAATTTCACCGCTGACTAGCTTCGTTATGATATTCCGATCTATTCGAAATTAGGTATCGTGTTACTTAATTGTTTTTTATATTTTTTTTATTAGTATGCAATCCTTAATACAAAATACTTTAGTTGCATAAAACGATTATTGTATTGACGGATTTCGGTTTTAGTACTAGCCCTGATAGATCAATCTAATTTAAATCAGCCTATCTACTCTTTTTCTATAGTATACGATCAATGTATCTGGTGCCTTACCACTTTTAAAGAGTCAAAAGTCAAAAAAAAAAACAATTTAGGGCACAAAATGCCACTTATGAACGTTAATGATTAGTTAATATCAGTCAAAAAGATAAGGCGAAATGTTTAAGCCCAAAAGATAAGGAGATATGTTAAAGCCCCATAATTGTATGGGGCTTACACATATCTCCTTTCCTTATCCTTTGTGCCTTACTAACAATTCGAGACAAGACACAGACAATCTGGTAAGTGCTGAGAAGAAACGCCGGAATAAACTCAGCCACCACTAGCTGCCTCAAAAATAATACAAATCGAAATAAACAGGTAGGTACATCAGTTAGGTGCAAGCTGGACTGTCCATACATTCTCGTCATTAAGATAGTCTTGAATTTTATATTACCCTTTCCACATTAGGGTAGTTTTGACATGTAACTTAAATTTATTAATCGATAGTTCGATAACATTATTAGGTGTTAATGAAAAAAAATCACATAATTTGCCAAGAATGAATTAATTGTTTTGGCTAACTTTCAAACGAAAATCGCTTGCTCACGCAAGGTGCAAGCGATTTAAGCTCCCAAATGGTTAAACGTCATTGTGCTCAATAGTACCATTAGAAACATTACCAAATACTAAATGACCAAACTCTCCAGCTCAGTAAATAATATAAAAAATCCATCCAATATTATTAACGACAAAGTTTGGATGAATGAATGAATATTTGTTACTTCTTCGCGCAATAGCTACTGAATTGATTTTCATGACATTTTACAATTGCATAGTTCATACACAGATATAACACGTATGTATTTGATGTAAATGAATACATAAGTTTCACTAGAAAGTGTTAGTCATTAATAATAATTAATATTCTTTTTTTCAAAATCGCAGGATCAATCTGGATGCAGACCGCTAGTGATCGGTCACTGTGGAAAGCCGTGGGGGAGGCCTATGTTCAGCAGTGGATGTCCTTTAGCTAATAATGATGATGATGATGAATATACTTTTTTGTACACCATATACAAGGATTCCTAGCTCGCAGTGCCTAAGATTTTACACAATAGCAAATTTGAATAAGAATTTGTTCCGCCCGTTGTCAATAGATGGCGCTGATCATATTTACATCGCGGTCGCTGACTCTACTAACTTTACGCGTAATAGATTAGCAAACATGTAATTCCTTGGATTTCTAATACACACTGAACTGGTTGTTACCTTCTTGTGCATTTAGTATCTCCTAGTGATTCATTTGGGTGCTCAAATGGCACCATACATTAGAATTAGTTAATACCAAATACAAAGCTGTCCTTAAATTTATGCGATTTAATGACATACACGTATACGTTTCATAAACAGACGGCTAGATGGCGCTAAGCGTCACGCAATTGACGTTTTCATAAGAAACCACAAATTTCGCAGGGTCGGACTAACAGCACGGTAGCTCAATTGGTAAGAGCGTTTGGCCCGGTCTGCCAAAAGGTTGCTGGTTCAATTCCCGCCCGTGCGCAAATTTTTGGTTTCTTATTTCATCTTTATGAATTTATGCGTTTTTATTTCTTCCTCATATTATGTCCCAGAAAGCAGTTCCCTTAGAAATTGGATCTCAAAAGGCGAACATTATGTAAAAATATCAAAGCAATATAAAAAGTAAACAAACGATCTAAAAAGAATTATATTAAAAAGCCAAATTGGATTCGTGGACTGAATTAATGCCGGGCTGTATGGGTGTAACGGTTGTAAGGGCGGTTGTACATGAGATTACATTCGTCCGCTGATCGGCTTCGATTGTTGTGAACACAAAATTACTTTGGTACCGTTACCATACGTTTACGGCAG